>NDGN011466971.1:0-17085 GCA_002564285.1 Tympanoctomys barrerae
TGCCACCAAGCCAGGTATATAGTACTAAGGTGTATCTGTAAAATAGGAAGCTTCAGAAGATGGGCTGGCAGAAGGCTTCGTTCTGCCTCCCTCTTGTTACACCAGCACATGGCAGTGCATAAAGCACTAGACCCAAGCAAGACTGTCCTGGCACACTGTCGTGTCTCTTGAGGGAGGTCCTGGCTGCATCTGTAGTGGAAAACCTTGTTTTCCTGGCTCTGTTTGGTACTTAACTGACGTGATCCACCCTGTAGCCAAGACTGGCTAGAACAAGGTAGAACTTCCATGTGGTGGACGGATGTTGTCCTCCGCTGGAGCCACCTCATTTCAGCTTGGTAGAGTCACCTTCCAATCTCCCTCTTCCCCAGGCCTGATGCTGCCCTTCCTTTGTGTTTCTGACTGTGACCCTATCTCAAAACACAAGCTTTATGCCAGGCAGAAAGTCCACTCCCCGGAAAAACTATCTCGCTTGCTTACATGTCAGGAGTCTGTGCTGTCAGGATTTCAGCCACTGGTCTCTGTGCTGGTAGGATGCAAGGAAAGCCATGTTTTTAATCAGAGTAAATCGGAAGTGTATCCTGCCCTGGGACATCCTTTCTCCAGATCCAGCAAGTGTAATGGGCCAGGACACTGCTCTCGGGTAACAGCTGCATAAGAACTTACCACAGGGCATTCCATGCACCAGAATTCTAGGAGCTTTTACTGAAGGCAATGAAATGTTATCTTACTTGTTTTAAAGGAATTCTGAGGTAGCCAACAGCTGGTAATTTCTTCAAGAAATCCTTGGCATGGTCCATGTGTGACTCCGTCTTTGCTTCATTGAGAAACCCTGGTCTCCTGTGGACAGAGCTCAAGGAAGCCGGGTCCCTGTTCAGCCACTAGTCATCCTCCTCTACAGCAGTCCCTAAGTACACAAACTTCTCTCTTTCCATAATTCTGGTCGCAAAAAAGAGTTCGGTGAGAATTAAATCAAATTCAGTGGTTAGATTCAATGTTGACCTTTTGGGGAAATTTTATTTAGTTCTGACCCAGTTTAGTTTGCAACTAGAATTGTAGACAGAATGAAGTTCATGAACCAAGGCACCACAGTATGGGGTTAAAGAGAATAAAAAGGGTTCCACTATCAAAAGCTTTACCTCCTTGGAGAGACTAGGAAGATGGGACCCCGGTATGCCCTCCACAGTCCCCATGGATGTTGGGGGGGCAAGAGTCCTCTGTCCTGAAGTGCTGGCTTCCCAGCTAGCATCCTGGCCCAGACCCCATGATGATGCCTCAAGAGGCACTGTCTGGGTTTACATGCCGTAGTGCATTCCTGAGACATGGTTTGGCTACAGGGGTTTGCATTTAAGTGCCAGCTGAGGTACTTGGCAGACTTGGATGTGGGATTTAAGAGAGTGTGGGCCATGGAGCTGGTAATTACTGGAGTTGCAGGGGTCGTCAGTGGGGAATCCTGGAGAAACTCCTCCATCATAACGGCGGCTGTTAGCAGTGCTGTCACACCAGAGCTCTTCCTGGGACGAGCCGGGCGAGGTTGGAGAAGAGGGCAGGGCAGGAGAATAAATTTCATTTTATTGTAGAAATGGAAATTTGTGTCATGGCTTTAAAAATCTGATTTTATGTGTGTGTTTAATGCCATTCATTTTAAATGTAGTCTCATAAATCCTTGCTTCGGAATCAAAGCTGTTTAATTACATTTCACCCATGACTAGTTATCTAATGCCAATAGAGAAAGAGTTAAAAAGGAGAACTACAGAGTAAATCAGAGGTGAGATCTTTAGCACAAGCATAAAAAATCAATTTAAGATGAATTTTACTACTATAAAAATTCTTCACATATCCTTTTAAGAGAGGGAAATGGTAGGAAGTGCAGCTCATACTTCAGATCCCCTAGCAAGGTGGCAGGAAGGCCACCAGCATGGGCATGGCTGGGAACATCAATGGTGCCCACGCACTCGGGTGCCTCTACAAAAGGGCCATTAGTTCTGGAGGCTTGGTGGTCACTGGAGGGTGCAGAAGCCGCTGCCTCTCGTTCTGAAATGCCCATCTACCATAGTGAAAGTTGGCTTCTCTGAGGAAACTCTTATTTGTTGTGTTCTGGTAGCTAACAGACCTTAAAAGTCATGAATGCTAGTCATGACTTTGACCTGGAGGCCCTCGTCTTTGCTGCCTACTTGACCTGCAACCCACCCCACCACTTGGGCTCTGTAGAAGTCCCTTGAGTTCCTCTCACAGAAGACCTGAGCCCAAGATGATTTGGCATGGGGATTTGACATGGCTGTGCTCCGTGAATGTAGGGTCCTAGGAAATGGAAATACTGGATCTGCCACGGAACTCTGGGGTCTGAGCCTAGAAACAGGCTTCTAACAGGAACATTGGCTCACCGCACAGCCTCAGAAGGTGGACCCGGCTGAAGATGAGCAGGGGGCTTCGTGAAAGCCAAATCAAGTATACAGAAGAACGATTTGTGCTGAAGCAACGAAGGAGTAACCTGAAGCTGCTCTGAAGTGTTTGCACCTAAACATCCAGACATTAAAGGGGAGGCCGTCACTAGAAAGAGCCAAGAGGATTAGAGAGAGAAGTAGCCATGCCAGTCCTATTATTAAAGAGCCATGCCCCCTGTGGGGTCTCCTACGTGGACCAGCCACTCAAGAGCTTGGCAATATGTGGCCTGGTCATGCTCTGAGAAACTCTCCCACATGCAGCAGAGTCACCCAAAAGAAGGGCTGTGCTCTTTGTTGCTGGGATTTAGACTACATAGGATGGAGAGTACAGATTTGTGAAGAAATTTTTCATGCAGAATACTTGGTCATGGCTGCAGGAATGCTATCTATAACTGTTAAAAGAGAACACACTTAGTTGTTTTCATGTGTCTGCCTCTTGTTCTTTCACATCCCTATACTTCATACAGGAACTGTGCATAAGAACACACCCTGGGCCTTCCCTGTGGTTTGTAAGGCAGAAGATAGAAGAGTAGATGAGACAACAGCATCTTTCTTCCTGCACCTCCTCCAGTCTCTTTCTACTCTCAGGCCTGCTATGCAGCTGCTGGACACAGGCACCCAGGGCGTAGCTGGCCATGTTCCCCAGCTCAATACAGTAGGCATTAGCTTATCACATGTGTGGAAGCAGGGCCCAGAAATTTACTAAGCTGCTATTATCACTTTTGCAGCCCCACGGAGGCCCCAGCAGTTCCTGAGACTCCCAGCAGTCCAGAAGGAATGACAGAGCCCCTGATGCAGTGCGAGGCCTGGCTGGATGCCTATTTCCACAAGCCTGTGGCCATTGATGGACTCCCCTTGCCTGCTCTGCACCATCCCATGTTCCAGCAAGGTCGGTAACTGTGCCTCTCCCATGTGGCCTTTGGGAAGCCTCCCTTATTAACTGTCCCTGACATCATAGCTCCTTTATTGACTACACCAACTTGCTGTTTTCACGTCCTCTAAACACAGGCAGCATAGGGCCAAACCGAAGGACAAGAGCTTGTGATCTCTGCCCGTTCCAAGTGGCTGTGTTAGTTTTGGCATGTGGTCACATAATTCTTGGCAAAGGCAGTAAAAATGATGCATGCAGATCGACTCTTGACTCTCTCTGGCTGAAAGGTTTAAATAGGAACACATCTGAATAGCAGTAAATTTTTCAATAAGCTTATTGTTAACTTGAACTATCTGCCTGCCAACAGCACAGAAAATGAGGCTTGTACATGGACAATTAGCCACTTCCATAAACTCACTTGGTGACAGCTACGTCATAGGCAGCAACTATGCATCTTCTCAGATAAATTTTAACCTTAGCTTCTCCTAGTTAAAAGTAAATTCTTAAGCGATGAACTGACGTTTCTTAAAGGTAACTGGCTAAAGGCATTTAAAGTCTCTGATAACTTAAAAACATTTTCCTAATATTTCTTTTTAAAGTTTTTGTTTGGATCTGCTCAATACAGAAATGTAATTGTAACAGCTAGCATCATTCTAGATGCATACCAGAAATTCATTCTGCATAGTGATTTTTATAATTATTTTAATGTAAATGAATATATATTCATACTCAGATGCATATGTGTAGATATATACATATCCTTAAGGGAAAAAAATTACCCTGAGATTTTAGATATGACAAATGTAAAGCAATCTCGATTTTCAACATAGTGCTTATTGAGAACAATTAAAGGCATTCTACATGTTGCTAGGATTTTCAGCAAAAACAAACTTGGAGCTCTCAGTGAAGCAAATACAGAAGCCCTCGAGGTTGTACTAAATCTGAGTTTACTAACAAGGTCAGACAAGTATAAATAATAAAACCAGAAACTGTGTGTGTGTGTGTGTGTGCGCACGCGCGCGTGCAAAATGCACGAGGGCACAGCTGAAGTGAGCCAAGCACCTTATTCTCCCCTGAAACAAACAGCTGTCCTCAAAGGTTTCTCTCAGCACGGGCTGCATGATTTCCAAACGGGGGCAGCTGGATGGGTGTTTCCAGAACACTGCACACATTCAGAGCACCTTCATCATCACCCCTGAGGCACAGAGACCAAGGGTGCTGTCCAGCCCCCTGCCGTGCCCCTGCCCAGTACCCTGCCTGCCACCCTCCACCACAGGTCCATCCCCAGGAGCTGTGAGCCACAGGGTGAGTGCATCAGAGCTGCCACCACACCAGGCAGGGATGCTGCTGTGTGGTTCAAAGAAGTGAGATGGGTTCACTTTTTTAAGTAGGACTTGGAAACTATAGAGCAGAGGATTACACTGTCCAGTGTCTCCCTTGGGGGTTACTGCCCCCCAGAAGCAAGGGGGAGCTAATCAACAGGCTCTCGTCTAGAAAATAGGACAGAGCGTATATGTATCATTCTAAATTTAAGATTTATCATATTAGCCAGGGATATAGCTTAGTGAGCATAGCACCTGCCTGGCAAGTGCAAGGTTCCAAGTTTGATTCCTGGTTTTAAAAAAAAAAAAAAATGTATAACTTAAGGAAAAATGTAGAGGCCAGAGTATAAGGAAATTGCTAGGGCTGCAGCCAGTCAGACAGTGGTACTAGTCACAGAGTGGTGGCCCAGCCCCTCCGGAGTCCAGAGAGTCATGTGCCCTTGTGCCAGACAGCCCTGCAGAAGGAGCTTCTGTGACTGCCCGCAGTGCAGGACAGTGATGATGGGGTGATCGGCCATTCCTCAGACCAGCACTGAGGCTTTTAGGCCTCCCCGCTGCTCCACAGCAGCCTTTGCTGGCCCCTGACCTAGGGACTGGCCCTTGGCCACCGCTGCTACATTCCTAGCCCCTCAGGATACCACTTTCACCCTTGTATCCCTGGCTCAGAAGTCTACATCAGATCCACACAGGCTGTCTTCATACCTGCAGCTCATGCAGGGTCTTGGGGACCGGGAAGACCTAAGTAGCTATTGGCATAGGGTAAAGCCATGCAGCTGCCCCAGCCCTGCAGTGCGGGCAGGCAGGCACCTCTAACTGGGACAGGGTCATCTCTGGCTCAGTTTGAATGGGCTGAGCTCACACTCTAGCACCTTTATTTCTCTTGGTATCCTGGGGCTCCAAGGCAGGTGCAGGCCCAGAGTGTTTATTTCTGGGGCTTTCTCCTGGGGCCTGCAGTCCCCTGAGCCAGGCCCACCTGCCACAGTTCGAAGATGCTGCTGGGGATGGGATTTCTCACACCCAGGCATGTGCAAGCCAGTTTTTGTAATTTAGCATAATCATCTGCTCCTGGGCAGAAACCAGGTATGTGGCTTTTACAGTTTCAGGAAGGTTGGCAGTGGCTAGTGCTAACACAAACTTAATTGGCACTGCCCCCAGATGTGCGGTGTCCCCTGTCTTGTGGCATTTGTTAGGGTTCCTCTCGTCTTGCATTTGACGACACCAGTGACATCAACAGTGAGGAAAAAGTCTCACAGAAGAGAAGTCTTCAACATCTCAATGGTGTGGGTTCGTAGGAATCAGTATTCTGTGCAGATAGGAGCAGGCCCATTTGAAATAAATGTTCCCTCAACCAGTTCTATTTTCTGTGCATTGTCTTTTTTAGATGTGTTTAACATACTTTTGTGTATCATTTGCCAGCATCTTCTCAGATTCTGTCCATTTCAACCTGTTTTAAAAAATACAAATATGAATACAATTGCTTGATCCTTGGGTTTCAGCACATTGAACTGCTCTTCCTGAAGGGCTGGCTTCTTGCTCTTGGGACCCACTGGTGTCGGGCTCGCCTCCTTCCACAAGCCCAGCACGGCCAGTTCTGCTCGGGGCCTCTCTTCCTGCTCAGGAGTCCACGTCTCCTTTTCTAGGTTCTTGCATAAGATGAATGTGCTATTCCTGGGGTGTGTGTGTGTGTGTGTGTGTGTGTGTGTGTGTGTGTGTGTGATGCGGTACTGGGAACTGAACCCAGGGCCTCTGCACTAAGCTCCAGCCCTGGCCCCTTTTTTGAGATGAGGATCTCACTCAATCATTAAGTTGCCCTGGCCAGGCCCAAATTTACAGTCTTCCTACTTTGGCCTCCCAGAGTGCTGAGATTGCAGACATGTACCACTATACCTAGCTCTGATGAGTTTGTATTTTCAAGACCCCAGACAAAAGAAAAAAGAAATATATTAAGTCGAACCATTTCAAATTGCTATTTTTGTTGGTTAAAATAACATTACCAACTAAAGAGAATTTCGTATGGTGTAACTTCTTAAAGACCATCCAAAGGTTGGTGAGTGGCTGGTCAGTTACCTGGGCCTTTGTGTGGGAAGAGACGGCGAAGCTGCCCTTCCTGATGTGGAGGCTGCGTTCTGTGCAACTGCCTTGTTCCTGGGCTGCAGCAGACGGGGTTGCCCCTGGAGAAGGACGGTGGGGTCCCTGAGGGGAGGCTTGTCTTCCCATTGAAGGAATCAGAACAGAACCCAACTGTGTACTCTACATTCTTGTCAGATGGCTGTCTCTGTAGTAGTCAGGTCATTCCTAAACTAACATTATTCTAAGGTTTTCTGTTTTTGCTGTTATTTGTTTGTTTGCTATACTTGTGTACTAAAAATTTCAGTATTCTTCTGCAAGTCTTTCTCTTCTGACTACTTTGACCTAGCAATCTTATTGCACAACGAATTTTTTTTGTTATTAATTTATGTATTCATTGAATACATGGTCTAACTGTGCAGTTCGACTTGTAATGATCCTCCTGTTTCAGTCTCCCCAATGCTGGGATTATAGGCATGCACCACCATGCCCAGTTTTGGGGCAGCACAGCATGTTATACCAGGGATCGAACTAGGGACCCTGCGCTTACCAGGCAGGCATTTATGCCTCCAAGCTATCCCAAGCCCCACGAATCATTTTGAAGAAGGTCACTTTCTCCCTGTAAATTTCTTGTGAAGGTTAGCTTTATGTTTGTTTTCCCCCATCAAATGCTTATCTAATGCAACCCTGATTCTTAAACTTCATCTTTACTTCCTGTTTCTTACATCATGAAATAGTGCTTAAACTTTTTCCTCTCTACTCCCTGACCTGTAACTTGGTGTATTAAACGTGTCAGTTGCTTACAGTGGATTTAGAGGTCTTTGTCAGTAGTAGTGAGAATGGGAAAAGTAGTCATTGCCCTGAGCACTTCTTCACAGTGAGCTCAGAGGAGCAGACCTGCAGAATACTGAGCAGAACTCAGGTACAGAGTGAGTGTGGACACACCCTGCACTCTCCCATCTCTGAGCCCTTTGGCTGAGATTATCTCAGTGGTGTGGCTAGATGATGCAGCCCCCAGAGACCATAGAACGGGGCTGCTGACCCCAGGCCACTGAACTTGGGCCTGCCACTACCAGGTGTCAGAAGGCATCCCAGGCAAGACAGAGTGCTGGCCACTGACCATGGCTTTATGCACGGTGGAACCAGCTGGTCCTTACTGGGCTATCTCACAGAGGATAGCTCTCACTAGATGAGCTCTGAGTTTTTCTCTTAAAGGAATTGAAATGTTCCCTTTTAAGTGAAATATTTAACACTTTAATAATTCCTTCGTCATAGCTATTAGCTTAGCTATGAAATCCAGTTGCATGGCAGCAATAAAAATCTGCATTTCTACACCTCTGGCTACAAGTGTGTTGTGATTCGCGCTACAGGGCCTCAGAAAGAATTCATGTTCTCATATTTGGGTCTCCATGGAACCCTCATTTCTAAAGGGCTTCTCACAAAAACCTGCCAGAGAGTTCAAGGAAAGGCTTTGGGGAAGGGGTGAATTAATTGCCAGTGAGTCCTAGAAGACCAACTCAGTGAGGTCCGTGTGAGTCCCAGAAGGCAGATAATGACCAAGGGAAGGGCCGTGGAGCAGGGCAACATCTCCCTGGGCCTCTGGTGGAGTCGGCCTTTAAAAAATACACCTTGGAGAGGTGAGCAAGGGCTGGTCCCTTCACCCTGCTGTGCTGAATGACCATGTGGCTGTTGTGTCTGGGCAACCTGCACCTGCCCTATTTTGGCACCTGTCGCCTGCCAGGTGCTTTCCATCTTCTGGGAAAGAGGCACTACTCGAGCCTCTAGCTGAACTCCAGGCCATCCCATTTCTCAGACCTGCTGTGCAGGGCATGTGCCCAGCCTGCGTTCATCTGCAGAGGTGCCGTGTTCTCTGGAGCCTCCCGGGAGTACTCAGGCAGGGCACACACAGGCTTTACACTTGCAGGCACAGTGCTGTGCTGTTTTGCCCTAAAGTTAACAAACCAACACAAAGTCATCAATGGGAAGAGAGCGTACTGGCTAAAATAGGGGGTACGTTTATAGGATCCGCTCAGGTAGCAGCCCTGTTTCCCTTATGTTAAGCGAGGGCTTATAAAACTTGGTGACCTTGCTGAGATATTACCTGGTGGAGATGGGAGCTTCATAAGCCTCCTTCCCGTTTATTGATTAAAATAAGCTAACAACACTGAACTTAAGTGGGAAAGAAACAGCTGGTAGAAATGTGAGTCAGTCAGCCTCAGAGCTACTGGGCCTTTTCCAGGATAGCACATTTAGAAAAAATGTGGGTCTGAGGCCAAGACAAGAATGAAACAACCCAACCCAAAGCCTCGGAGGGCATAACAGGCCCACGAACTTGAAGGTAGCTGGGACCATTTTCAGATATCTTAAGTCAGTAGTGGAGCCTGCAGCCAGAAACACTGTCTTTATCCTCATGGAGAAAAAAACTGGATGGATTTCTATGCTTTAGAGCAGGAGAAAGGCCAGTAATGTAGGTCAGTGATGGTCGCAAATTTGCCCATCGTGTGTGGGTTCAGTGCCCAAAAACCAAAACAAAATAAAAACTGCATGGAAGAATAGTCACTTCCTCCAGAGGAGTCCTGTCAGTATACAGGTCTTGATTCGTGAGATCCAGCCCTGGGGTACTCCCCTTCCCAGTGAAAGGGGCTCCCCCACATGGCTCCTGTCCCCTCTTCTCCCAACTGCCCAGTTCATATTAGAATGTTCATGTTATTTCCAGCCCCTCAGCAGAACAAAATCCTGGATATTTCCAAAGGCAGGGCTTAGTGAAGGATTTCTTCAGGTAGGGGTTTTAGACTGAGAATGAAGCATCATCTCAGAGGGGTGGGGATCCTCAGAGGGTCCTTGCAGGGTCTCCACAGATCCCCTGAGGGGTAGCATCTCTTGTGGATATAAGGCCAGCTTGCTGGCACTGGGCCCCTACTCCCAGCCTTTCAGCTACACTGAGCAGCTACATCTTGGCGGTTGGCGAATTTCATGGGCCAAAGAGCCTGAGGCCCAGATCATGTCATAGTTTACTTCTTAGCCTTTAACCTGACACCTACCTGGCAAATGCCATGAGCACTTGTTCTTCATACCATGTAACATCTCGGAGCAGGAGAAAGTTTCTAAAGGTTCAGCTGTGAATCACTTAAGCCAGCAGCCTTTCAGTTGCTCTTGTGTATCAGTCCCTTTGTGGAGCAGTAGTTATGTATCAGAATCCACAAGAAATCTCGCCCAGAATTCTTTACCTACAAACATCCATACTTCTCACCCTTCCTCAAGACATACTGAGGTCTTGGTCTAGACAAACACATGTAATCTGTTTTGAGAATTGCTGTAAAGTAGCTTATTAAAATAGACCCAGGGCTAGGATGTAGCGCTACGGCAGAGTGCCTGCTGAACATCCACAGGGCCCTGGCTTGGATCCCTAGCACTGTGAAAGAAAGTGGATTCAGTTCTTCTGAGTACTCTGGCTGCTTATACTGAGTTTATCCTTCCTAATAATAAGTTTTGTTTTGAAATATGTAACTGTGCACATTTAAGAAGTGTTTGGTTATTGTGTGTTGACAGCTTAAATTCTGGGTTATGTGTACATGTGTATCTGATCTCTAGGAACCTGAACATAGCCAAGCCAAAGGGTGGGAGCACACATGTACAGTTCATCTTCTTGACTTGAAAGACTGAGCCAGTCCTGCTGCGTGTAAACAGCTGCACACCAAGCTGTTGAAGCACTTGAAGAGGTGCCGCAGGGAGTCTACAGATCCTGGCCAGCAGACCCCAGGAGAATGTCCGCAGAGCCGGCCAGCACCTGCAGGAGACACGTGTAGTCAAATGTGTTTCTTCATTCAAACGCCCAGAAAAGTGACATGATAGCTTCTTCTGAAGCACTGGGAGCAGTAGCGATGGCTGGCAGAAGGGAAGCGTCTGGAGTAGATGTGGACTAGCCCTGCCTGAGGTAGACCCAGTCTTGAGATCATGGCTAGTTCACATACTCGCAGCTTCCACTTGCCTAGGGGAAGATGTGAAATGCCCAGCTCCCTGCTGTGGGAATGACTGCTCGGCGCCTTCTGGTAGTGGCTAGGGCAGAACCGTGGCCTGTTAGACCCCAGGAAATTCATGATGCCCCGATGCAAAAGACCCTCTGAGTCATCAGCACTTACCAAGGCATCAGGAAGCCCGATGACCTTCTGTGTTTCATCTGGAGTCCACGAGGCAGTCAGAGCCTTGTTTCCCTGAGGTTTCCACGAATCGGGGAAAGCAAGCTAGAAAATGCCTCTGCCCGGTACAGCCTACCGGTACAGCATGGTGTGCAGCTGGCCGCATGTAGACCTTGCACAGAGGTGCAGGTAAGGGGGCCCCTCTATCGCAAAATTTATTATAAATGCTGCTTTATGGGAAAATGCATTGAAATGTTACTGACTTCTAGCTTAGTAATTAAACAGTGAATCTGTGAAGTTTTCTATTAAAATAAGTCACCCGTAATAATGGTGACATATTTTAGAAGGACCATCTGCAGGTCCCCAGTACAGAACTTGGAACAGGCTTCTTCTCACACTGTAGCAGGTCATCAGGTATTTGAGCAAGAACATGTAATTTGCATCACCACTGTCTTTAGTGATTTCAAATTGGAGAAAGGCTCTGAAAACCAGGAACTTTCTAGCAAGTCTATATTTTAAAGAACAGACTTTTCACTTAAATGTGCTTTTTAAATTTTTACTCCCACTGTATTCATTTCATAAATGTGTGCTACTTTTGAAGAGAATGTTTACCTTAATATATTTTGTGGTAAAGAGCTACATGTCACATTTTACAGATGTTACTGAATTTTGAAATCATTCTAGCAATAATAGAATTCTCTCTACTGCCTATATTTATAGATAAATTATAAAATGTATAGAATTTGATTATTATAAGTTGATGTGTTAAATATTGGCATAAAATTAACGATAATATTACGAGAAAAATATTGACTGTAGGAGGTAAAAGTGTAAAAGCTATTACTTAATTTAAATGCTTTCACGCATGGTTTTTAAAGTACAACCCTATGTACAACAGGGTTTAAACTATAACCCTTATGATGTGAAATGTAAGATTTATGAGTTTCAATCTTGAAGGTTATGTTATGTGTGGCAAAATGGAAATTCAAATATTTACATGAAAGAAAACTGCCTCTTTCAGAGGCCCATGGCCATCAGCGCAGCTGATAGGCTGTGTGGAAGTGGAGATGGGAACATCCGCAGGACAGGGCTCGTCCTGGAGGCTCAGCAGAGATGTGTCTAGCCCTGTATTGTGCTTTTATGCATAGGGTAAACTACCTCCGAAGAAGACTGAGAATGGGATGACAGTAGAAGGACATCTTTCTAAAGTACTCTTAAGCTCAGATTGGATTTTACTAACATCCAGATATTTTAGGGCAAACACTGGTAATGTTTGGGAAGCAGTATGTCACCTGAGTGTGCCCCTCCACTAGGGCAGATATGTACAGTGTTTCTGTTACTGTGACAATTTTTCTTTCTTTTCTTGGCTACTCCTGTTAATACACAAACACATATTGTGCAGCAAACAATGCCCATTTGTAAACTTGTATGCATGTGCACACAAACTGCCTACTTTTCTAAAACAAAGTGTGTTCCTGCCTCAGCTAGACTTATTTATTTGTTCCTCCCTAACCAGTGTGAATTTTTTCTCTTCGGCATTTTCTTCCTTACATAGCTTCACGAAGACCTAGCAACTGAGCTCAGGTGACAGACAGAATGGCTTCGTGTGGCCAAGACACACTTTTCATAGAAATCCGCGTCTCTTCCTCTTTTCAGAATAAAATATGCAAGAACCAACATAAATGGCATATCCCCTCTTTTTTCCCCAAGAATTGGGCCTTTGATGTTCAAGAGCAGCTAATATTAAAGGCCATCCCTAGAAGCTGTAGAAACCATACCTATTTATAACAAACGTAAAACAGCACAAATCTAGCAGAATATGATGGTGTCATTAGTTTGTGAATCGCATCCTTGAAAATAACTGTGGAGGAGCCAAATCGGTTTAAAAGAAGATAACAAAATGGTTTAAGCTACTTAGGTTGAATGCCAATTATATTTTAATATTCAACTGAGCATATTTTACTAAGAAAAAAGGCGGCATTGACGCATGCATAACCCATTGGCAGCATCGACCAGCTGTGCCACTATACTCTGCGAATCACTTTGTGCATTTTAGTAGCATGGTAATTTAGTAGAGGACTACCTGAGTGATGGCATTTTCAATGAGCAGGTAATCTACAGAGAATTTTTATATGGTTATGAGTTCTGTGCTTCAGCCCGGCAACACAAAAATACATCAAGACCAATTACGGTATCAACTTTCAGTGTGATACCCTCGCCACGCAAGTGCATGTATTTCTGCCCCAGGCATTTCAAATTGCATCTAATTTGAAATCTTTGGGGTTTTAATTAAATTTCAGAATATATGGAATTCTTCATTAGTACCTGCTCTGAATAGCAGATTACCCTACTCTCGGTCTCTCGTTAAAGAAGTAGGCTGTGGTAAATAGCATGCTCAGGAGCTGATCATTTGTGGGGCCTGGGTATTGGAACAGAAATAGTGAAATGCAAAATAATATCAAAAAGATTATTAGTCCAGGGAGAGTCTCTTGATTTGTATTTTAATGGAATTTTACATTTCTCTTAATGATTTGCAAATTGTCCTCTGATTATAAGATGCATTAAGCTTTTCATTTTAATGGCAAAGACACAGCCATTAGCAGAATTTTTTTCTGTCCTCTTTTTAGAGTGCTTCCCTGCAGCAGATAAATATTGAAACCATTAACACCTTTTGATGTGCATTACAGCCCCCGTCTTAGACCCACAACGGCTGGCCGAGGTGTCTCGGTACTGCACACCTGGTTGGGGACCAAGCCTTCCCTGGTGACAGTGAGAGAGAGTACCTGTTTTGCTTTGTACAGAACAGGATCTGTTTTTGGCATCTCACTGGGGGTGCTGTTTGTGTTAAAGCTAATGCATTTAAATATTATTAATGGCCCAATTTGTACTTAAAAGCCCATCTCTTGGAGTTAGGGTTAATACTGCTCTCAGCTTCTCCCTGGCTCTGGCCTGGGGGTGGCCACGAGGACATGGAAGAAGCAGCCTCTCTTTGCCCTTCAAGATGTTACCATGCAAAGCCATGCGCAGTGATGGAGACGCACAGGGCTCTGTTAGCTGACTGCCCTGGCTGACCACAGCACAACCCCAGCGCAAGACACTTGACTTTGGTTTGGCCTCTGGAAGGAGAGCTTGACTTAAGGCCAAGACTCCTGGTCCCTTCAAAATGTATGTAATTTCCTTGACCACAGCTGTGTAGCCAGAGTAGTCTGCTGGGCCCTAGCGGCTGAGAGCACTTAGGGAACACTGGGCTCTGACCTGAGGGTTGCAGCTGAGAAGGCTGCGGGTTCTTCAGGCTGGGCTAATCCTTTCCTCAGAGCAGTTTAGAATCCAGCTTCCCTGTCTGGTGTAATGAGGTGAGCCAAGGCCAAAAGGAATTCAAGACCAGCGCCATCTGAGTGCAGGGAGCACAGGGCAGAAACAGCTCTGTCTCCCGTAAGGCCCAAGCCCTGCTTACTCTTTGTTTTGTAGGGCACTTTGTCCTCCACCCAGCTAACTCAGGAGTGTTTATTTTATCTTCTGGTTTTTCGCTCATCACATTCTTACCTTAAGTAGACACAGCCTGGCTCTTCCAGTATTTGAGAAGACAAAGCAGCCCTTTCCTTTGACCTTTTCTAGCTGGTGTCTCCCCAGGGTGTCTGGAGCCTGGTTCCTGTGGCCACCGGGTACCAGTGTATCAGGGGGGTGGTATGTTATGCCCAACCTGTGCCGAGCCTGGGAGGGGCTGGTAGATGCTGCCTGCTCCATAATGCAAGCGATGGCGCTGTTTGTAAGTGCCCGAGTGAGCTGGAGACACATTCTCACCCCTTGTATTGGTCTGTTTTGGTTACCATTATAAAGTGCCATAGACTTGGGGGCTGGCTTATACAACAGATATTTCTTTCTGGTGACTCTGGAGTCTGAAGTTCAAGGTCAAAGTGCTGGCAGGCTTGGTTTCCTCTAAGGCATCTCCCCTTGGTTTCTGGCTATGTCCTCATGTGATCTTTTCTCATCCTGGAATCACTCAGCTGTGTGTGTGTGTGTGTGTGTGTGTATCCTCTCTAAAATACAGTCACAGTCTGAGGTACTATGGGTTAGGACTGAAACATTTATGAATTTTAGTGGAACATACTTTGGCCCTTATCCCCCTTTCTAGCTCTGGTTTCCCAAGGGGGGACAATCATAATGATGTATAAAATTGTCATGAGGATGAAATTAGGCTGCCAAAGACTTAGCACAAGGAAGACTCGCTTATTTCATGGACACTTGCTTTGTCCAGAATCCCAGCAGAAGCTAGTCACCCTCAGCAATGGGCTCTGCCCCATCCCCAAACTCAGAGAAGACTGAGACCCTTGTTCTGAAGTGCCTTTCTCCTCATCCAATGTCCCTACGAAGGACGTCCTCCAGGGCTCATTCTTGTGCTTGCCCTACATTGTGGGCTGTAGTGTGTGTGGTGGCCACAAACCCACAGCTGTCCAGAGAGAATCCTTTCTTTGTAGTATCTTTTACCTGAAATTAATGGAGCTAGTTGGCATTTTAATTAGAGAAAGAACATTTGCTAACCTGTCATTTCTCCTGCCTCCCCATTGTTAACTTCTAATCGCTGATTGAAGTTACTTCTGGATTCACATGAGCCCATACAAGCAGGCCATGGGAGGGAGAGGGTGACGGAGTGGGGTTCATCCTCCTGGGTCAAGACAACTCTCACTTCTCCCACGTCTGGCTCTGGGCACTTTCGTTCATTCCTTCTTAGGTGGTTCCTGAGCACCTCGAGGCATTCTTCAGTGTGCAGTGGACAAAGTGAATTCTACCTGGGGCAGCAAGAAAGGCACAAACAGCACTGGACACAAGGTTACCTAACTCTGAACCACGGTGGCCCTGGGGGCACTGTGTAACTCAGACAGGATGACTTCCTTCTCGCTGCAAGCATCTAGCTAGAGCCTGGTTTATAGCAAGTGCCTATGAATGTGACAACAGGTAAAAATAAATGCAGAATTAGGCCTCTTTCCAAACACTGCGTAAGGCCCCAGAGCCTGCGTTCTCCAGGGACTGGCCGCAAGCCAGGCCACCTGCCCATGTGTCCCTCAGAACCTGGACTCCAGGCACATGGATGTCTCATTCTCTGCAACTACTGTTCTGAGTATTAGGTGAGAGCAACAATGTCTTTGAACAGGTACCTACCGTATCAGTTTATTTTTTTTATCAGAAGAGTGCTGTAGTAGTTTTAAGAGCTTCATGATGAATAATTGCTGAGCAACTGATAGTAAGTTGATTTCATTATTTTTACTATGAAATATTGAGACAGAAGAAAAATCACAGTAGACATGTGAGGCTTAAATTATGATGGACAGGTCATAGGTGCACCAGCCTGTCCTGGAAGTAGAGCAGAGCTAGGATTGTGAAGTCCTACGCCAGCATCTGCGCTGCATTATAAATGAGTACGATGCTACCCAGTCTCCCTGGGGCCTGCTTCTTTCAGCCAGTATGCTTATAAGAAAAGGTATTTTGAATCCTGTAAAGGTGGTCCGCTAATTATAACCACTGTGCAAAATCTCATTGCACAAATACACTGATTCACTTCTTGTCCTTCTGTCAATAGACATTTTGGTTCTTCTCAGTTTTGGCCTTTTAAACTAATGAGTTGAAAATATTTTAGTGGCATGTCCTAGTGTTCCAACTGCCTGGAATCTGTGGACAGAGTGATGCAGAAGATAGAGCTGTACAGAGAAGGAATTCCAGAAATCTGTGGCAAGCATCTTCTGTGGCATTCCCTTGAGCTGCAGCAGAGTCCTCTGTGTGCATGGGAGCCACCTGAGACCAGCGATGATTGGAGCTATGCACGGAACAGTCCCCAGAGGAGGGGACATCACTAGATCCAGAAAATATGTGGGCAAATGACAAATATTTTTCAGTGTTATCTTTTTTTAAAATAATTTTTTGAGAAGTAGCAATGAGACAGTTTCAAAACAGGTTAGTAGGACAGTTACAATAATTAATACATTGCATGTTGTTGTCTTCATAGTATTCATAATACAAGATGCAGACATGACATCCTATCTAAACAATATTAGTTCAAAACTTTCTTGTCATTGAGCTAAGAGAAAGTAGCTGTATATTCATGCTATTATATGCTATTATACTATATTATATTTATGCTAATATATGCTATATATAAATATATTTTTCACTACAAAATGTTCCTTCATTTATGTCCCCTTTTTTTGTTTACTTTTGTCAGAGATGTGTATTCCATTGCCATTTGTATATTGTAG
>NDGN011466983.1:0-17505 GCA_002564285.1 Tympanoctomys barrerae
AAAAAAAAAAAAAAAAAAAGAAAAGAAAAAAAATTAAGTGGTTAACTATATCACAGTAGTGTAGTGTTCTTAGAAAAGAATCAGCTACAGTAAAAAAGAGTTCTTAAAAAACACTAAATTCTTTCATAATTTTAGAATTAAAAATTAATTCAATATATATTAAATCCTTTTAAGAAAAAAACATTAGTGAACTTCATGGTAAAGAAATCTTTGAAGACATAATTTGATTTACTTACAAGAGCAAACCAAGCATTACACGATGGGAGTGTACATGTGGGACTGTGGCGGTGGTACCTTGTGCCACGACTGCTCAGCGGCCTGAGGGGAGATTATGTGCATGTGCATGTGTGTATATACACTGGCGGCTCAAACCAGCAGGCATGTGCTAATTAGCTAATCCCACACACAGCAACTTTACAAATGTAGGTAAGATTTTTTAATGAAAGAAATTAATACATCTATAAACTTTTTATAAATTAGAAAATCACCTGGAGATTTTGCAAGTGATGCATGGAATACCGAAAAATTGATCAATGCATATGAAGCAAGGAAGAAATTAGAGATAATTGGAGCAATGACATTCAGTTCAGCTGCAAAACAAATGTAGCATAAATTTAATGATAGTCATTTTAAGTTATGAAACACTTAAACTTTTAGATGACATAGTAGAGAATGCTCCTGTATCTACTATCTAGATTAAATACTGACACCTTGCCGTAAAGACATCATATACTATACTTTCTAGGAACAAAACTATGTACACAGCTGAAACCTCACTATTCTAAACTTGGTATATTCGTTACAATCACATTTTATATATCTACAGTCTACACAGAATATATAGACTTGAATTACACTGGCTTGTTTGAGGTTTTTAAAACTGACATAATATCATACTGTATGTGCTGTTCATTTAATCTTGTTTACTTATTATGTCTGAAATCCATCCACATTGCCACGTGACAACCAAGTTTTTTTTTTCCTTAGAAATGTCATATTTTATCCTTTCATTTCATTCTTATTTGATTTAGGTTGCTTTTATTTTTGTGCTATTGTAACAATTTCAGAACCATCCTTATATATGGCAGTTAGGGCACAGATGTAAGTGTCTCTAAAATACACATCTAGACAAAGGACGGTTAGATTATGGGAGACATAATTTGCAAAACTGTTCTCCAAAATGAGCTAACTCAAATATGTATACTTAGTTGCATTACATGTTTCCATATAGCACCATAATAACGGATGGGATCATTAGACTTTCAGTATTAATTTATTGGAGGGATCTGATAAATTCTTAAAATGTCAATGTCTTCTTTAGCAAGGGAAGACCAGCAGGTTCCCTTGTAATTAAAAGGCAAAAAACAGCTCAGTGGCAGCATTCTTTCTGGTGGACACTAGCATCTATGACATTTGGTTTAGGAACAAAAATGTAGGAGCTCCCTTCAAAACTGAGGACTTAGCAATCCTAATACATTTAGAAAATATTTACTCAATGCTAGTATTTGTAATATTTTATACATTAATTTCTTTTATAGAAGGAAATCAACTTACTATACCAAGAAAAGTAACACTTAGTAATTTAATGTTTGGACCTACTGGTGCAAATGCAGTAAAGTCTGGTTTAATACATTATGTAACTAACCAATTAAGATGAATCCAAGTGCAATTAAGAATGTTAAGAGGTAACCACGAAGAGGTTCATTATTTTTTCCATAACCTTTAGCAAACATCTGGAAAGCGGGGTAGATATTGTCCTTACAAAGAGCCTAATGAAAAAAAAATGCAAATGTAAAAATGAAATATATCAGAATTAGACATACAAATTTACAATAGTTTAATCAGGTATGGAACTCAAATTTCTGATTTGCATTCTCTTTTTCCTTGTCTTACAATGCTTTAGCTACAGAGTGTAAAGGACATTCAAATATTTCAAGCATTACAATGGTAGCTAGTTGAAATATTGCTTAAATTTTTATCTGTGTTTTGCCTCACACTCATGTTAAAATTTGTATGTTTATGACAAAAGAGTAGAGAAGCATAATAAAGGTAAGATGGAAGACTGCTAACTAGGACATAGGTGTAGTCTACCTTTTGAAAATTTAGTCAAAATTCCTAAAACAAGGATAAAGAATCAAAGTTTTATTTGTTTGACTTAGTAATAAAAATATTTCCTAATCAGTATCAACAGTTTAATATTTATTTGAGGAAAATGGTATTTATCATATTTATCACTGTACCCTTCAACAATTAAAACAACGTACAACACATATTGGGCATCCAATATTTGTAAAAAAATGTTAGCGCCACGTTAATCCTGACAAGATACTTTATCACTTCTGATTTTTGTTTTACATTGTACTTCTAACAATCCATTATCATTTGTAAAAGAAAACTCACACATATCTGTCCATCTGTCTGTCTGTCTACCTATCTATCTGTGCTAAGGACTGAACCTGGGGCTTAGTGTACTAGATGTCAACCACATTCCTAGCCTTTTCTTAAATGTTATGAGACAGTGTATGGCTAAGTTGTTTTGGTTGGTCTTGAACTGGCTGAACTAGATGGGATTATAGACACATGCCACTTGCCTCATGTAAAGACTACCTTGACAGTAGATAAATGCGCAGATACTTGTATAAATAGATATATCATTAATCTAAACAAAATTTTTACCAATCATGATGTCTTCACATGTATTTACATAGCATACAAGAGTCTTACACTAATTCTGACTAATGTGAAAACAGTAACTGTTAATTGAGAACTACGACCTTACTTTACCCATTAAAGGCCCATAATATGAAAATATTTACCTGAAATATTTTGGGAGCACTCACAAGAGACGCTAATGCTGAAGAAAGAGTGGCTGAAAAGATACCTGCAGAAATTAATGGTGCAAATCCTGACACCATGCTCATTACCTTAAATAAGAATGACAAATATGGAAAATAAGTCTTACCAACAATTTGCAAAAGGACACAGTTATGCAGTCACAAACTGATTACTATAATAAAGACAACTAATACTGGGGGTAGTTTGATAATAAACAATGTAGTAGAAAGTACATTAAAAATTTCTGAAACAGATTTGCCAGTAGCACTTACTTAAGAAAATATTTTTACTATATAATTATAATTATAAACATACACAAAGGTTGACCAAAGTGCATGATGTACTCCCATCACCAAGTTCTAACTATTGATGAACTTGGGACCAATCTACACATTATTTTTTTTAAATTCCAGATATTTAATGCATTAATCTTTCAGTACGTGTCTCTACCAGGTGAAGACTTGAGAAGCCAACTACACTGCCACTGTCCCAGTTTAAATCTTAATAATTCCTCAACAGTACCATATATTCAGCGGACAAATTTCCTGATCTTTTAAAAAGTTTGTTTAAATAAGGATCCCAAAAAAGATTACATCATATTTGATGTTTCTTTATTCAGTCTTTTTTAATCTATAGGTACACACCTTATTTTCATTTTGTTACTTTGTGATTTCTCTTTTAGAGATCCCATATTCTAGAGCTTGATGACTGTATTGTCACTGAAAAAATAAAAAGGGCTAAGGAGGTGGTTTAGAGCTCACCTGTATTGCTTGGCTTGATCCCCAGCAATGCCAAAATGAAAACAAAAGAAGCCCCATAGATATTCATTCTAGAGTTCCTACTATATCTGAAATTTTTCAAAATACAAAACTGAGCTGAAGGAGTTGTTTGGTAGCTTAATCGATCTACTACAAATTATCCAGCAATGAATGTGAGCAGCTACTTCATTAATTCAGTAATGGGCATTTATGTTTCATTTATACTCACTGGGAGTATACCAACTAAGGCCTCTGAATTAAGAGGATCAGGTGGTTATGATGGTCACACATTTGACTCTAAGTTAATATTATAAACAGATGCAAAGCTAGCTAGGGGCCCAATTTCTGGCCCTGATGCATAAGTCTGATGGCACATGTACAAAACTTAACTTGATTTACTTAAAATGTCTTTATGTTTTCTAGGAAACTTAAAGACAATTCTTAGGTGTTTTCAGAAACCTTCGCATCAATCTCTATGGGAAGCTCTGGGAGAAAAAATTTGCAAAGAACTTTCTGGTCATCCCTTCAGTAACAATTCAGCAGTTCCTTATATGCTACACATTACTCATACTTGTTATTTTTCACTGTAATTAAAACTAGATTAGCACTGTCAACTCCACCTTTAGGAAAGGCAGGATATAGGACAGATGAGGCAAGCAACAATTAAAAGCGAGACCAAATTTCTGTTATTCATAAAAAATTCTGTGATTGTTTTCATGATCTCAAAGTTAAATTAAGCATAAGAATAGAGACAGATTAAGCCAAATAATGAGAAACAGAATACAAAACATCCTACTTTCTGGACTATGGCAAAACTGACACCATAAGCATCACTGTATAATTAAAACATTGTAGCTTTCATGTCAAAAAAATCACTTTTCACTTTTATTGCCTCTCAATGAATCATCACTTCTATCATCTCAAAAAAAATTTACTTAAATTGAAAAGAGCTTACTTATAACAAACTCTCTGCTTGAATGCATCCATACTAGACTTGATAAAGACAACATCGTTTTGTATTTTAAGGCAACAATGCAGAAATCTGCCTGACATTCTCAGTCACTGGGCAGACAGTGGCACTTGCGCCTTTCACACACATATCAATGTCAGAAATGGCTTGAATCACAATATGTTCTTTCATTCCTACAATTCTGCCTAGTCTTGTGACTAGAAAACAAAGCCTTTTATTACATAATTGGGTCCAATTTTTGTTACTATTAAAAGTGTGGACAATTGCTTTGAAATCATACAATAGAAAATACAAAATGCTATTAAAAGTCTCAGTTACAAAGCTATTAACTTTAGAAGTCCTATAACATACACTGAATTCTCAGGATTTTCAGATTCTCAACTATTTTATTATGGGAAGCAGAATTTTTCTTCCTTACAATCAGCAGATCCACACTCATTTACTAGAGAGTGTTTTGTTTTAAATTTCCTGTGTCTATGTGTCTGTAGGTTTCTTTCTACCGTCCTAGGACTTAACAAACCGTTCCAAAATTCTCTGACGTAAGCGTTTTTCAAGTTATATATTTGACAGACTAAATTCTCACTTTTTGTAATATCTCAATAGAGGTGATAAACAGAACTGCAGAACCTATATTTATACAGTTCATACTCTTTAAAAGTTTGCTAACTTTTCACGCTATCTATTCAGAATTAGATTCTGTGAAATGGTAGCACAGAGATCTCCAAATCCCAGGGAGCCTGTGGCCATTTGGAAACAGGATGACACAGTAGAAGCAGGACCTAAGTGGGAGGTGAGAAAGATCTGTGTTTGCAGCTACTCTCTTCAACTGCCTTTCTTCTCGACTTTGGCTTGTCATGTCAGAGGCTCAGATCCTCATAGGAGCAGGAATCCTGCTATGAATTATGCACTTGAGCAATCTACGTTGCACTTTTTATGAGAACTTAATGCTTAATGAGCTGATGTTGGGATGGACAATGCAATCATTACGTGTCAGAAACTTATACTAATTAAAAGTAAAGAAACTCAAATTCTACTTCTACCCCATGGAAAACCTGTCTTGCAAGAAACTGGTCCCTCATGCCAAAAAGGTTGGACATTGATGGTTTCGTACAACATGACTTTACATGGGCAATATTTAATTAACAAACATTACTACTGCTACTGAGATTGATCAACACTTGAACATTTATATATAAAACCACTGCGGAAATGGTAATTAGCAAACTGAATCCATTTCAATTAGTAGAGATTTGAACTCATAATAAAATTGAAATACTTAGGTATAAATCTAGCAAAATATGTACAATAGTTATACTGATGAAAGAAATAAAAAAGACAAATATAGCTGACATGGCCATCATTTTTATTCTCTTCAAATGACACATAAGTTTAATGCAGTTTCAATCAAAATTTCAGAAAGATGTTTTGCACGTAAGATTATTTTAGTTTTAAAGGCAAAGAAACTAAAATGGTAAGAATTTAGGAAAAGCATAAAGTAGGAGATATAATCTTGTGAATTAAAGATTACTGCCACCAAGAAATGTGTGACGCTATTAAGACACAAAGCTCCGTGGAACAGAACAGAGAATTCAGAAACAGACCACATCTACAAGGATGACATGCAAGACGCTTCATAGATGTCTCTTAGCTGTGATACAAAACACTTACCTATACATATGTACACATATCATAAATTATACTTTAGTATAAAAGCATTATCCTAAGTCATTTTTTGTTAATAAATAGCCTCAGGTTTACTGTATTTTTCTTTGGTCCCAAAATAAAATAGTTTGGGGGTATAAAGTAACAATGGTCTTGCCCTCTATCATATAGCTGCATTCTGAGTAATCTGACAGCAGTCTAATCCCTAGAAAAGCACAAAAAATAAGTATGACATCAATTTGAAGCTTACCTGAAAGTTGTTCATTAGGCCATAGTCGCAATGGTGGCTTTCGCAAGATGAGAAGGAAAAGTTCAATCTGCAGGCTGCAGAAGTACAGTTTGTGAGTTCTGTTATGATGGTGTCGTTAATGTTCCCAGTGGCATCCCTAACAACACAAGAACCTGAAATAGAAGGAGCAAAAAGAATCACACAGGTAATGCCTACATTCATTTTAAAGTTACATACTACATAAATATTCACAACAGCATACACTGGATTTACAGCTAAGGGAGCCTTCCCTTAAGCAGAAGTTGGAAAGCATCATCTTCTCCAATATTCAGGTAATGAAATGAAATATTTTATACACAATAAATTCACACATATATAATTAATCTTACGACTATCACTGTGGAAAGTTGTATATTAGCAATACTATTTCATAGCCTATGTGGTTAAGATATCCTTAAGCTGTTCAGAGTTCTCAATAGAAGAAATGTTTTTCTATATTTCTTACTTTTGTGTAAAATAGAGAACTTATATAAAAACATTTAAAATTTACATTGAAACAAGTATTTTATTATCAGGAATAATATACAACATGGTAACATAATGGCAACTACCAGTCAATGGTAATTTCCACTCCTTAGATATATATACGTTCAGAAGAACTGTAGCAGATATTATTTCATTTATAAAATAAAGCTTATGGGAATTTAATAAGAACTAGATAATAAACAGAAAGCTAAGAGATGAAGAAAAACTTTAATGATTAGATTACATAGTTCATGTCTCTTTGATTTCTTCTTACACCATAAATCACATTTCTAGCTCTGAAATTACTGGAGCAGGGGAGCTGGAGAAAATAGAGCCTTCTAGCTCTCCTTTCCCTTAAGGCAGTTATGTTTTTATGTGCTTCCTATTTAAATACCTTTACTTTGGGGAAAAAGTTTCTCTTGTTTTGAATTAGTCCTATAACCACTGCAAATATAAGCTGTCTTTACTAATACAACTACTGAACACCAGGGAGAAGAGGCTAGTCCTATTGCTTCAGGAGGTAATATAGACAGAAGGAAATAAATTGGAGCTAACAATTTTACTGGGTTAAAAAAAAAAGTTCATCTATGGTAACAAATTTTTATTTTATTATTTTTTGTGGTACTAGGGATTGAAATCAAGACGTTGCACTTGCCAGGCAAGCGTTCATTCTACTGAGCTATCTCCCCAGCCCTACAAATTATTTTAAAAACTGAAACATAATCAGTTATATCATTCTTTAAAATTAAATTGCATTGAAACAGCGTATGTATGATGTATGCTAAAAATGTTTGGGAAAACAAATTTTGCTAATGACATACACACACACACACATATTTATCTGTTTTCAAAATGAATTTCAGATATTTATGCATCATTAATGGTAAATAAAATTCAAAATCTTTTTTAAATGCCAATTTGGATGACTATGATACTGATTATAAATAGCCTTTAATAATTCTATTGAAAAACAAAATAAAAACGTTTTTGCCATGAATACAATTGTTTTAAGCAAGTGCCATTATGTTCAGTTGCAAAATCTCTGAGTCTTGATTCCCTTATCTAAATAGGGATGTAGAAAATGGTTGAACATGTAAGTCTTATGAATTTGAAATGTTATGGCTACATGAAAGGAACATAGTTTTAAAATCATTTTCAATTTAGTAAGATTTTAGGGAAACAGTTTTCATTCTGCTTAGTATATCCTAATTTAAATCAGTGTTTTCTCTCTAAAAAGCAAAAATGGCAGGCACTGCTTAACAGTCTTCATAATGATTTTATTATACAAAGATAGAACTAATTACAATAAACAACAAAAACCTTCAGAAATTTATAAAGATCCATGAGTAAAATTCATTCACTTCCACATATGAAATTTCAATAAACCCCGGAGAAGATAAAAGATTTGGTGCCTTAATGTCTATATGTCATTAGTGTTGTTAAAGTTGTTTTTAAAATTATAATCAATTCTATGTATTTGCATTGAAATGTTATCAATATGAAAATTAGAAAATGTCACAAAAATATTTGTACACCATGAAATATTTGAGACACAAAGAAATGGAAGGCTATTTACCTACAGATACTGCAATTCCTATGTAAACCACTGTTGTAATTAAAATGGCTAAGAGCGTTCCTTTGGGTATGGCAGACTGAGGATCCTGAAAGAAGAAAAGACAACTTTTTAAGGTCTCTTCAAAACTATATACATACATACACACATACTAGTTAAAAACATGTTACATATATATGTTTATATATAACATATATACATACAAATATAAATATTTGCAATTCTTTATAATACTTACTGCAAGATCACCTGAGATATTTGCTCCAGCTAGAATACCAGTTGCAGCAGGGAAAAAGATGGCAAATACGGAAAAAAAAGTCTCTTCATCTCGAAAATCAGGTCCAAAGTTCTCAGTAAATATTTCAGCTGCAGAGAAAAAAATATTTTTGGCAATTAATGAATAGCAGATTACACTATAATAATTTCGGTCAATAGCAATTGGTACGTATGATTGCCAACTTTTCTTTGGTTCAATCAACCAATAAATTTTTTGTGGAGTTTCCTAATTCAAGTATTTGTGTTCTCTTTCCTTGTATGAGTGAATAATTTATCACCAAAATGATGATCTGATCTGGTTACATCCCACTTTTTCTAATACACTGCCAGGGCTGAGAAGATAGCTCAGTAAAATAAGCACTTGCCTGCAAGTGCAGGGTCCTGAATTCAATCCCCGGTACCACAAAAAACAAACAAAAAAACCATGAGTGTCTAATACACTGCTAAAAATTTTTTAGAAATTGTTTACTGCTATCACTAGCTCAAATGTAAATCAAAATGTGAATAAATCCTCAGTGTAAGATGTGAAATAAGAATAAAAATAAACAAATGAGACACACTAACCTAGAAAGTTTTCTCCAATTGCTTCCAACTTACAGTCCTATCTGTATAGGATTTAGTCTATGTCAAATAATTACAGCGAAATCACTCTATTCATATAAATTTATTCTAAGATAGGTACTAACAATAAAATAGTATTTTCATTTTAATATGTATTAATCATATGCCAGGTTCTGTATTAAGGCTAGTTAATATATTACAATGCTTAGAGACACAATATGAATAAGCCAAGCATGGTCCCTGTCTTCATGGAATGGAGAACTTCTACAAAATAGATAAAGAAACAGGTCATTATAAATAGCAATAAATGTACTGGTAGAAACAGGGTGTTATGGCCTAAATAAATAAATAAATAAATAAATAAAAAAAATCTAATTTGGTTCAATCGCAGAAAGCTAAAGTTATATGACCAAGGAGATAACATTTAGGTAATCATTCTACAGAACAGGAACCAGCAATGTGATGATCAAGAAAAGAGCATACTAGGAATGAGAAACAACACGCATAGCTCTGAGGTAGGAAAATGTTTAACTCCTAAGGAAACTGAAGGTAATGGGCTCTTGAGGTCAGAGGGAGACTAAAATGAGGTTGGAGACATCAAGTGATTGTGCTCAATTTCACAGAAGTTGAAATTTTATTCTAACTAAAATGGAAAGCCAGCATATGATCAGAAACATGTATATGACATGATGTGATTAATGTGTGGTCACTGGTCTGAGGGGGTCAACATGTGAAATAGACCAGTTAGAAGGTTGCTGCAGAGCTTCAATCTATAGGTAGGACAATATACTGATAAGACAAAGACTGAACAGCAGAAGAGGTAGGTAGGAAATAGGAAACCCTGAGATCCTGATTTCTTCTACTTGCAGAGATGAAGAACCTAAGGAGAAATAAATAGAAAACATATAAGCAGCTGGATATGTGAAATACATATCTGGGACTTCAAAGGGGATTCAGAGCAAAGCATACCAGTTTCTCAATAGTGATTTAGACACATGGAAATACACACTACCAAACAAAAGAACTTAACTGGAAGGAAAGGACCATAATCTGCAATTAAGGGAGAGAAAAGATAAGGCACACAGTGACACTTAAGCGGAACACCAAAAGTATATCTGACGTCAAATAAGACAAGAGAAGCATTTCAAAGACAAGGAACAACTAAGGAATTTGCTGAGTCAGAGGTTAAAAAATTATATTGAATCTAGCCCCATGTGGTTGTGACTTTGACAGCAGGTAGGTAAGAGGAGCTAAGAATAAACTCATTTGGTTTCTTCTTAAATTTTATGAGAAAATAAGGAGAGTCTCAAGTATTCCTCTGCAGGATACTTACTGGTTACAAAGAAGAAACCACAAATTTCACAAGAGCAAGATCTCCCAGGTATCACCATGACAAAGTAATAAAAATTACCACCAGAAATGGAGAAAATGAACAGCACACATACTTCCTGATGTGAGGCACTGAGGACACATCATTCAGGTGATGCCTGACAAAAATGAATAAACCTGAAGCTACTGCAAAAAAAATCAGATAAATCCACCTGGAGAGAACTAAAACACAAATGGCTGACACTATACTCTTGAAAAATGTAAATACTGTGGGGGGAGGGGGAAAGATTGAAAATCATGTTAAAAAAAAAAAAAAAAGAGCTTCCAAAGAAGGAAACCGAAAATGCATAACAACAGAATACAACACATGAGTCTGGTCAGGAAAATTAAAAATTGCTATAAAGAGATCAAGGTAAAAATCCATATATAGATGATACATTAGAAATTGGTATTGGGCCAAAGTTATAATTCCTAGATTATCTTCTTAGTAGACATAAACTGAAGCATTTATCTTGATTAACAAAACAAATACAAAAAAAGTTAAGAATATGTACGTGTTCATCACTGGTGAACATAGGTGATAGGTATACAGTTCATTATGGGGTTTTTCTTTTGGGGGCAAGTTTCCTATAGGTTTGACTGTTTTAAAATAAGAAGTAAGTGAGAGAGGCAAAGATTTGAGAAATCTGTCTATGACCTGCAATTAAAAATGTAAGGTAGTAATTATAGG
The DNA here is from genome assembly GCA_002564285.1 of Tympanoctomys barrerae. Taxonomy (NCBI): domain Eukaryota; kingdom Metazoa; phylum Chordata; class Mammalia; order Rodentia; family Octodontidae; genus Tympanoctomys; species Tympanoctomys barrerae. The sequence continues at coordinate 11,449 of NDGN011466983.1, forward strand.
GGAGCAAAAAAACAACAGACAATATTTCTAAGAATAAGAATCACTAGAGCAAGGTTATAATTCAGAGGCAAAACTTCTGCTATAGGGAAACAACTAGATTATCAAACATAAAAGTACACTTGAGAAAATAAAAGAAATGGGATCTAGAGAACAGCAGAGACACTAGTGTTTGTCCAAGGAGAGATACTTCTTACTTCTTATAGTACAAAATAAAAACGAAAGAGGATATAATACATACTACCTTTAAGCAGCCTGAACTGCGCCAAGCTTACCAATATGACTATTTTCTATCAATAACACATTAGTATGAAGAGTAAGAAAGAGGAGAGCCAAGAAACATCAACCACCTAGAAAGGTCTCATCCTACAGAATATTTACATTTGCTAGCCTCAGAATGAGATAAGCCTAGGTATGTTACTTGAATATAACATATGCTATCAGTATATTACACAGCCATGTAACACCTTCGGTATGTTATTAGCAATATGAAAACAAGAAAAACATGGTTCAGCAGGCATTTGCAGGTATTTTTAAATCAATTCATGTTCTAAGAAGGGAATGTATAATTATTGAGAATATTTTTTAGAAGTAACCACCCGTGATAATAGTAACATGTTTTAGAAGTAAACATATTAAAAAATTAAAGTGAAAAATGTACTCATAACTTAGAAAAAATGTCACAAATATCCAATAGAATGGAAGGTAAGACTTTGCTTCTAGGGTTTAAAAAATCTGATTTTAGCCCAAGACAAGCCCTTCTGATGCAAGAGCAACAAATCTTACAGAGATAGGTTCAGAGTTGTCAATTAGATGGGGAGAGGACAGATAGGAAGTACACTGACAGGACACTTTAGGAAACAGTAGATAAATTATTAGCAGTAAAAATTAGAGGCAAAAAAGCTAAAAACTAAGAAAATTTTTCACATAATTAACATAAAATGTAGAAAAACTTAAGTTGTAATTACATGAAGAAACTGCAACTTGTGGCTGCTGTTACAGTCTTAAACACTTTCAAGATGTATCAATGCTCCATGTGAAATATACACTTTATGTACCTCAAATGTGTGTCCCCCAAAATAGAGAAAGAGTATGAAGAGATGAACAGAGACAGGAGGTAGTGAAGGACAGAAAAGGGGCTAACAAAAGGAATTGAGTCATATTATATACGTGTACCAACTCTCTGCAAGGAACATTATTATGCTCTAAGAACATGTTCTAATAAAAAGGAAAAATGTTGTATTTAAATATATTCATGTGACAAATAATGCTATTTTGGTCAATGACAGACTGCCCATATGACAGTGGTTCTTTAAGACTTAATAGGTTGAAGCTGTCTTGGCTTGTCTAAATATACTCTCTGTATTTGCACAACAATGAAATCACCCCTAACTGGCACATTTCTCACAATATGTTTACAACATTACAGGACATATAACTAATCAAAAAAGAAAAAAAATGTCATCTTAGGACAAAAATTATAAATTGCCCAAAGCAGCAGACAGTTTAGTTTCTAATCTTCTATTACCTTTTGTTTCTAATACTGAAAAATAAAGATAAAACAGATCTCTACTCTTACTGTACAGTCTAATAAATGGAACAAGAACTAAATTGTGAATCCTCAAACTAAACTCAATTACACTAAAACCACCTAAAATGTACTAAATTTACTTATCAGTAGAATGCTATAATGTGGACCCGTTAAGCACTGGATTTTTTTTTTTTTTTTTTACTTACATTTATAACTAAAGAAACCTTTGGGCTTCTTACTTTCCAATGGAATAAATGTTCCTATGATGAAATCAGCAATGGCAAGAAGTAGAATCACCAAAAGAACAATCTGAGCCTGTAATTTTGAACATTAAAATTAAAAATTAAATCTCGTGTAGTTATTCCTTTTTTCAATTCCAGTAAAATACAGTTTCCATGAGGGCAGATTTGTAACTCATTTATTTCCTCCAGTGCCTCAGAGTGCCCAAGGACAAAGTGCATGCTCAACAAACTAGTTAAATAAAAAAACAAGTCTGTAAAGATTTAAATATTCAATATTGAAATATTCAATATTTAAATAAAGATTTAAATATTGTCCACTGGCAAAAGTGGACAATAAAAATAGGATCATGTCTTGGGTTCCTCAAATGAGATGTACATACCTTCCTACAAACCTAAAGCATAGAAATTCATAACACATTATAGGCTTTTCATCCTATATAATTATTTTGCATCTCTTTTTTTGACACAGAGAATATATTTAACACAAAAGTTTTATACCAGATCTAAACATAGTGGTGAATGGGTGATTGCTATAGTAAAAAGAAACAGCAGAGAAAGACACCAAAATAAAAGGAGGTGTGGGAGGGAATTCAAGGAATAATGGCATGGAAGGAAAAAAAAAAAAAAATCAATCCAGAACAACTACTTTTTTAACAATTTTAATCTCAGTAAAACTGATTACTAAACACCTATGCCATCTTTAGGAAAAAGAACTACTTACATGATGATCATGTCCTAGGTAAAATGAATTTTTTGTCAATAAAGATAATTTATTAAATGTGTGTAAATGACGTGCAGGACACAGCTCAGTGCTATAGCATGTGCTTGTGTGTGAGGCCTTGGGTTCAATCCACAGCACCACCCCCCTCTACCCATAATACAAGTAAATGACAATTTCATACTACTATGACTTTACAATAAACCACAAGCCTGGAACAACATTGCTTTTGCAGACTTTCCTAATTTTTGATTTCGGTATTTATGCTATCTCATATAGCAAAAGTATGTGTGACTTTTTTAAGATCTACAAAATAAACACAAAGAAACTTGGCACTTCTGAGTTCCTCAGTAGCATCTCTGAAGATAACAATCACTCAAGAAACTAGAGTTGTGCTGTGACGTACTCTACCCTCAAAGATATGGAAGCATTTCTGGGGGCTCTGCCTATATAGGTGTACCGTTACTTCAGCAAAGTTTTTCAGATACAATGGTATTTGCTTTGGAAGTCATGACTTGAGGTTTCAATAGAAGAGGTAAGAATAGCTTCTTTAACACGATCTGATTATTTTTAGTTATTGCCAAGTTTATTTTTAAACTGACCTTTTTTTTTTTTTTTTTTTTTTTTTGTGGAACCGGAGATTGAACTCAGACCCTTGTACTTGCCAAGGAAGTGCTTATTCTACTGAGCCATCTCCCGGGCCTTTAAACTGAACTTTTAAATAAATTACAAAACCAAATGTTAAACTTTGGCTAATATTTTGAGCTCAGTATTTCTACACAAACAAGGTGGGATGGTGGGTGGAGGTCAGAAGTTCAAAAGGTAGGGGACTAGGGAACCAGAAATAGCTCAGTGGTAGTGCCTGCCTGCTAGCTATGGGCTCAATTCCCCCACATGCAAATCAATCAGCCACTATCTGATCAATCAATCAATTAATGCAAAAATTACAAACAAAAACCTTACAAATTCTGTAGAAATGGGCACTCAGGTACCATTAGAATCTGAAAATAATACTACAATTTACAGTGGTCCTAAGATAAGTTTTTAAAAATGTGCGTTAAAAATGTACAGCTCTTCCCATCGTTACTTACTTTTGCTTCCCACTCCATTCCAGCTACTGAGATACCTAAAAGAATGACCACTGTCATGGCTCCAATAATTCGGATATCATTGATTTCATCTATCATAAACATGGAATGTTCCTAGAAAAAGAATTACACATATGAGCAAAAGCGCTTGCATGTAGATGTTGAATGCTTACCAAAATGAACTAATGAAAGGCATAAGGAAAAAAAATCAATTACTACTGAGATATCATTCATGTATCTACCTGATGTATCTGACATCAGATACATGATTTAATTATTAATATAATACCGGTATATCTAGTATAAACTCAATTAAAAAGAACTGCTAACCCGTAAAGCAGTTATAAACAATATTGCTAATTAAATTTCTTTTAAGTCACATTTTATATTCAATATGATTAATACACTTACGCTTCTGATGCATTTTTATGCTGTATGAGGACAAAGATAAACACAACTTCATGCTATTATCAAATACACTGTTCCCATTTATAGAAGCAAAATAACTTTTTAAAAAAGGGCTCATGTGGGTTAAAATTAAAGATTATGATATTTTAGTCAACAAAGTAATCAGATGCAAGTTAATTACCACTTCTCAAATAAGGCTAATAAAAAGCACAAAGAAACTACAACATAATTTATTTTTTGATAACTCAGATAACTATATCATATTGCAACTGAAAAAGTATAAAATATTATAATGATCTTTTGTTGTTGTTTGAGACAGGGTCTTGCTATAATCCAGGCCTTGAAATCCCAGTGATCCTCCTGCCTCATTATCACCCAAGGACTATCTTACTGTAGCCTTAATAGTTGACCATAGTTTTGTCTCACCTTCCATACATCCTATGATGTCCTTTGGATCAATATTACCTAAGTGATTATCCTTATAATCTTACTGATTGATCTGTCGTTCTGCCCTACCTTAGAACTGCTATACCCCAAGGTTTTGCTGTATGAAATTTTCTAGAGAGCTGGGCTCCTGGCCACCCACTTGAAACCCTTCTTGACTTTCTTTATTTATTTTTGGTTTTTAGGGAAGGGTCTATAGGGTGTTCAGCGTCTCACTACTAGATTGGACTTGTAGTGATCCACCTATTTATAGCCTCCCAAGAGTTGGGATTACAGGCGCATGCTACCACACCCCTCAATTGCTATATCAATGTGCCCCCGCGCCCCAAGGGTGGGGCTAGCACAGCAGGCTCAGGGATTGAATCCCCAGCCCCTGCGCCTACTTGCAGGTGCTTTAATCTGTTAGTTATTTGGCCAGCCCTTTTGACTCTCTTAGAAGCTTTTCTTTCTCACAAAATAATACTTACTCTTAACTTCCACGGATCCTAGAATTAATTCTTCAATTTTAGAGAACAGGAACTCAGTGCATTGGACATCGATTGGGCAGGCTGGGAGTTACATTTCCCTTATATTATTTGGAAGTCCTATAACATCACTCTCTCACCACCATCTCTGCTCCTGAGATAATGATCACCTTTTCAACGGTCCCAAACTCCAGCCATCATACTTTAGTCCATTCCCTTTTCCATGGCCAAATATTTTTCTAAGCCCCAAATCTGATTTTGTCCTGACTCCCAATTCCAATCAAATTAAAAGCCTAAACTTTTGCAAATAATACCTTCCCTAAGTTGATCCCTTTTTTCTTCTCTCTAGATTTAAATGTCTTGCCATTGCGTCTCAACCACATGGAAATATTTGTGCTTTCTTCTTTACTACACCATACTCATTCTTCCCAGACCTTTGCTTTCTTTTCTTCCTAGTCCCTGTCATACCATATCTTTCCTATTTGCCTGTCACACTGACTACTCTTCCTTGGAAAATCTTTCCTAGACATTCTCCTGCTAGTACATTCCTGAAAAGTAGTTACCTCCCCTTTCCTGGTACTAGGTACCCAGGCAGGCCTCTTACACTGCTGACATTTTTTTAACACTTTCTTGTCTAGTTTTAGCAACGAACTTCTTAAAGGACAAATTTCCAGGCCATCACATCACTGGTTTCCTAACACCTAACACTGTGAGTGGCACACAAACTATAGAGAAAGTTATGGTAAATGAAGGACAAGACTAAAAGAAAAGGTGAATTACCTTAAGCAACTCTACCACAGTTTCTGCAAATCCAACTACATACATAGCAACTGCGACAGCATTGGCAAAAGCAAAGATTAGTCCAATTGCACCACCAAACTCTGGTCCTAGACTTCTCGATATTAAATAATATGCTCCTCCTAGAGAAAAGAAAAAAACAGATGTAAATGTTAGGATTTAAAATAATAAGTAATCCTATTACCTCTAAAAATATAAAAAATATGCTGTCTTCAGTGAGCACAGCTCTTAAATCAATAGGCAAGGAGTTGAGTACATTTTTCAGGAAGCAACAACAAAAGGAATTCCCTCTTTTTTTTTCTGGCCGAACTGGGGATTGAACTCAGGCCCTTGCGCTTGCCAGGGAAGCACTTATTCCACTGAGCCA
>NDGN011466991.1:0-24467 GCA_002564285.1 Tympanoctomys barrerae
AAAAAAAAAAAAAAAAAAAAAGTGATGTACATGCAGCTCATTTTGAAAGACCTTGATTAACCTGAATAAAAAAGTAGTTCAAGGAATAAAAATTTAAAAAAAAGAAAAAACCTCTTTCACCTGTTTTCATTGGAGGCCAGTTGAAATTTTAAAAAAGAGAAATATTGGCGGCTGAATTCCACTAATACTTACATAGCTTTGAAGGAAAGACTTTTAAGCTTTAATTTAAATATGTAAAATTATACAGATATACACTGTAGCTCAATAGTATCAAGTCATTGTTAATTATCCTGCTGAGAAAATGAGTCAGGCAGGCTCGCTTTCCTGTGGTTCTTGCTCACTCATCCTATTTTCTTCTCTATTTTTTTCAAAACAAAAAAGAAGAACTGGAAAACATTTTGGTGCTTGCTGGCATTACTCAGTTCTTAGCATCTTTTTTATTTGCCTTTTTTGGTAATATTTCTGTGTTTACCCTGTAACCTACTATTTAAGACTCCAATCGATCCTGCTGTTAGTGAAATGTCAAAATCAAAATACATGCAATTAGGAAATGAGCAAGAAAAAGAAAAGTAGTTACTAGCATTCTCATTTTGTATCTACATAAATTTATAATAACATTATTTAAATAATGTGGCATATGTATTTGATCAGCCATATTTAATTCTTGAAGATGAAGAGAAACACTCACAGCATAACTGCAAAGGAAGAGTAACCAGATTAAATCTAGTTTATGAGCTTTTACTTAACAATTAAACTAGATAATATGACTTACTGACTAACTCAGTCACAGTTGACAAAAGTGATTTGAAAATTTTTATGTATATTTTAAACTAAATGTGACTACATGTAGTACACAATACATGAGACTTTTTATTTTTTAATCCTTTTTAGGTGACAGATTTTGGTTTGGTATGTGGCAGGAAATACATCCATGATGGATTTTTATTTAAAAGATAGCTGAAGCAAATGCTTTTCAGTATTGTCTCATCAATAATAAACTATAACATGTAAAATGACAAGCTTCTTTCCTCTATCTTTTGGAACTTTACAGTCAGGATTACAGAAAGAGTTAAAGTTTTGGTTTTGTATTCGGTTTGGAAATGCACTTGGCCATGATACAAATGTTCCAGTAATTTCAATAAACTTTCTGTTAAAAATTATTGTATTGTAGGCAAACATTAATTTTGTTTTTCTTCCTTAGAATTTTAATTAAAGTCCCATGCGGGGGCAAGTTCATCCAAGTAGGAAATATCCGTCCCACTTTTAACATTGAAGCTAACAGAGAATATTCTGGACAAATTTGATTTCTGCAAGTTCATAGGTTTGTTTTGTTTTCTATTTCTCATTCTTAGTCCACTCATATTCTGAGATAACTGAGGAATGGCAACGTTAGCTCTTGGAATGAAAACTGTAAAAAGAGCCACTAAATCTCTGTTCTTTGCCCAGCTTTTCTGCTAACAAGATAGCCTGAGGCAAGGTATCTAAATTCTGTAAAATCAAAATTATCTCATATGCAAAATAAGCAAATTGAATAAGGCACATTTTTTATAATATTTTACAGCATACCGTAATGATCTACATGCATTCCAGGTAACAAGGATCCTCCCCAGCCCTGGGACCTTGGGTGCTACTATCTACATTGATAATGTAAGAGAGCACAACCTCATTAGCAGTATGATGATGCTGGCATAACTGAATTGCCAAGTACAGCAAGACAGAGTCTAATTTAATAACTGATCTTTTAACTACATACCCATAATATTAATGCTAGCCTAAATACCTGCCAGATTTTCTTTTACTGATAACATGGTTTTTCAAACACTGTAATACACAGTATTCTATTGTTCTTTATGAATTTCTGCAGAATTGACAACCCAAACTTTATATTATTGTAAGAATTGATTTTCATCAAAGTATACAGAAAAGAGGCAAGAAAAATTCGATGGTGCAGAAATGATGAAGTATTTGTAGTGTCTTGAAATGCCTTAGTCCACAGAAGTCATCAAATCACTTTGACAGGGCTGATGTAGCTCAGTAATAATACAGTTGCCTACCATGTCCAAGGCCTGGGTTCAAGCCCGAGCACCTTTAAACCACACACACACACACACACACACACACACACCCCTTTAATGTCCTTTTACCTTATTCATGTGGTCATGATCTCACCTATAAATTACTATAGTTCACTAAAACAACTACTAGAAATCATATGAAGATCCTAATACTTCTTAAACTCTTTAGTAAAAATTAAAAATTGTAAAACTGTAGTGAAGAAAGAATCCACTACTGTGTCACTACTGTGTAAACTTTTGTAAGTTATTTTTAATTTTAAACATGTAATGACCATTAAACAAAACAAATATAACCTGTTACGACTGGGATATGTGTGGCTAGAGGCCCATGTGTTAAGGGCTTCAATATAGCAATGTAAGGAGGTGGGGATTTTCAGAAGTGATTGAATTATCAGTGAAGTTTTATACTGATGCATTCAAAGTTCAATGGGCTCAAGAGGTAGAGCTTGGGCCAGAGAAATAGCTCAGTGGTCTAAAGTGCCTGCCTAGGTAGGCAAGCTTAGGCGAGTGCAGAGGACTGTGGGTTATCCCTGGCACCACATGCTGAGCCAGCCCCACCCTCAGGGCAAGATGAGCCAGCCAACAAAAAAAAAAGGGGGGGGGGTGTTGAGCTTAATTTAAGAAGTAAGTAACTTGAGCATGGCTTTATCTTGCTCTATCCTTGACTGCCATGTTTCAAATAACTTTCTTCTGCAAAGCATTTTCAATGATGTTTTCTCCACACAGACATAGAAGCAATAGACAACTGATCTTGGACTGAAACTTTGGAAACATGTTACAAGATAAACCTTTTCTCCTTTAGGTAGTTTCTTTCCTATGCTTTGTCATAGCAACAGAAAGCTGACTAACACACATGCTGTTTTCTTTTTTATGGCTTCTAATGTAAACATTTTATCATACAAGGATACATAATGTATATTTAATGATAAAACTAAGAAATGATTTTTCAAAGCCATATAATGTTTGACAGTGAAAACAGAAGATGAAATTAAATGAGTATAGAAATATAACCTGAGTGTCATCAACTAATATACCTAAAGAGTTTGTTAATCAATTTACACATCATCTTGTTGTATTTAAAGCTAAGTTTGTCTTTTAAACTAGTATTTTAATATCTTGAATTATACTACAGCTCCTTATTTGGGTTCCAGAGAGAAAACTTTGGGCCAGCCAGATAGCTCAGTGGACCAAAGCACTTGCTTAGGCAGGTACAGGGATCGAAGTTCGATCTCCAGCTTACCATGCTGGCCCTGCCCCAGGGTATGCTGAGACAATGATGGAGACTGGGCATGGTGGCATGCCTGAAAGGGAAAAAATTAACATACTGCTCTAGTATGATAGAAAAATAGACCATTTATTATCTTGTTTTAAGGGAAAGTTCATGGATCAGCTGCTGCCTGCTGTTTGTATGTGAGCTTCCTACACTTTGCATTGCTAAATAATTGAGAACATTAGCTCCCAAACCATGAAAAATTCATTTTAACATGATGTATTATTAATCAATTTAATTTAAAGTGATCTGTAAAGTTCCAATTTCGGTTGTGCTGCTTGAAGATAAATTCAGACATTGGTTGATACTTATTAAAATTCTGTAACTCTTTATTGCCTATATTTTATTCTTTCATAAGTGGGTCAAACAGTAATGAAAGTGGCAAAGAGATGATAGGTTAACCATAATACTCTACCAATTCATATAGCTATATATATTTACAAGGCAAAACTGTAACAAATTTATTTAAATTTTGACCAATTAGTTATATGGTACTGTCACTTTTTAAACCTACATGGATGTACATACATACCAGAATTTGAAAATTTTAGAAATATTTTATATTTTTTATTATTAATAAAGCTCTGGTTAGGCTCACATTTTATCTTCTAATTTCATAGATATTATCAAGTAATTATTAAAATATTCAGTACTTCTTGAAATGAAGTTAGAGAAGGGAAGAATGTTTGTTTAGCTCTTACATCATCAAACTTGCCTTTCTTAGATTAAAGCAGGGCCTTGTGGAAGTCAGCTTTCTGTCTGTGTGACAAAACAAACAAACAAACAAACAAAAATAAATATATATATATATATATATATCCTAAAAAGTAGACAACCTTCTCCTGGCTCCTAGTTTTAGAATTCAAGTCCACGAATTTTGAAATTACACCTTTGAGTTTGGCGTGTCAGAACTGTAGCAAGCAACACCAGTGGAGTAAGACTGTTCACCTGACAGTGTTCAGAACAAAGGAACAGAGGTAGCGGCTGCAGTCCTAGTAGCCACTTCAAGTGAGTTTCTCCAACGAGCCACCTTCTCGCCACCATCCTGCACCTCCTCATGTTTCCGTTCACTCCTAATACTGCCGGGTGGGTTGGAACTTAACTCTGCAGCATACAGGATTTAAGGAAACACCTCAAATCCAAACCACAACATGTCTTACAAGGGCTGACACATGTGCTGTGTGATCTATGGCCTATTTCTATACCTCCTAGAGAGTTCTGGTAGTTGTAATGCTCTTTGTGTAATTTCTCTTGTCTTTCATTTATATCTAATGCTTTGGATGCTTTGCAAAGCCCCCAGCCATTATTTAGATCCCATTTTTGTCTTTATCCAACCTCCTTCTCTCTCAGAACTGTCAATTCGAGTGATTTAAATCTTCATGGTATCTCTCAAAATGCTGGTACCATTATGTTGCAGACCACATAACTTTTATGAAGAACGTGTGGGAAGTACCTCTTTTCTAAGAAACAACAAAGGCATATGACCTTGTACCACAAAAGGGGATTGTTCTAGATCTTTCCTTTAATTTTCAGCATCCTTGATTGCCTTGGTACTCTAGCCATGGTGTCAGGCAACCACGGCCAAGAAATTACATCTGACAGACAGCAGCCATCTTCAATCCAGTGTCATCTGTCTTCTCTCACAACAGGACTGTGCTGCTGCACCAGCCTTGCTTGCACAAGTTCTCCCTGAGCATAAGGCTTTCCTCTGACACACTTATACTTATGAAGAAGATCCAGTCTAGTGAACATACCCCCAACTATCTGAACCTCAACAGAATGCAAACTATGCCATATACAACTTGAAAATTGGAAGCATGCGTCTCAATTCCGTATCAGTTTTAAACCTACTAAACAAAGAGCTGGGGAGATGGCTCAGCAGCATATGCACCTGCTTGGCAAACACAAGGTTGTGAGTTCTATCCCTAGTTCAAAAAGAAAAAAAGCCCAAAAAACAAAAACAAAAACAAAAAAAAACATACTAAACAACTGCACAAACAGAGAAACAAAAAGATCCAAGAGAAAGCATGTTTTTGTGCATATATTAATTGCACAGAATGAATATATTTTAGGGAAAGGAAAAGCAAAGGGAATGACTTGTCACTGAGACAGAAAATGTCTAACTGTAGCAAGATATTTTATTGCCTGTTTCCTTCCCAGGGCATCTACCAAAGTCTGCTCATTAGTTTTCATCAACATTACCACTGCAAGAAGATAGAAACATTCAGGTTTACATTTCATTTCCATAAGTCACTTGCTCACTCTCATTTATGTTGCATGGACAGATGAGAAATACCACATATCACAATGATAATTTATAGTATACTTAAGTATCAGAAGATTTGGAGATGTGGACTAATGTAGTGGAAGAAACATATTTTCCAAATAGGTAGAAAATGTGTCTGAAAAGTGTTATGGCTGAAAAATAGAAGAGGTGCATATTCACCTGATATAAACTTTTAAAAATATGAATATACAAAATACAAGATCATATGAAATGGGAAGCCAGATAGCTCAGCTGATTAAAGCACCTGCTGAGGCAGGTGTAGGGACCGGGCTTCCATATCGTCAAGCTGTGCTGGCCCCACTCCAGGGGCACTCTAAGATGGCAAATGAGACTGGGTGTGGTAGTATGCAATTGTAATTCCAGCACTTGGGAGACTGAAAACAGGAGGATCACTATGAGTCCAATCTACTTCGTGAGACCCTGTAGACCCAGTACTAAATACATAAAAAAGAAAAATATCATATAGAAAAGCAAAGCAGCAGCATCTCCCTTCTGTGAACCATATAGTAGAAATTCATTTTGTTATATGATTTTATTTTCTGACTTAATTACTTTTCTCTTGTTGCTAAGAAAATTCTGTCACCCCAGGTTGAAGGAAAAAAGGTTTATTTGGCTCAGAGTTTGTAGAAGTTTCAGTCCATAGTTGGCTGTTTCCTAAGCAGAGTAGCTCAGGGCAGAGAAGTGTCACAGAGGAAAACAGTTGATAACCACCTAGAAGGCAGCGAAATCAGCAAAAAAGGGAGACAAGACTTTTTCCGTCTCTTATTTTGTATCCAGGTGTCTTCCCTGGATTGTGTGTGGCACCCACACTCTTTATCTCAGCCAGAACTATGTCAAACCAATCAGTGGGATGATTTACTAACCACACACCCTTCATCACAGCATCACACACGCTAGCTTCAGCCACCTCTGGAAAAGCCCTTGTGACTGCTGGGGCTTGAGTGGGTGGGGGGATTCACCTAGACCTAAGCTATGCTATTATCTATGTTATTACTATTTATTTTCATGCCTCTGTTACTGTACATATGATAGGTACTTGCTGCTCATGTATGTCTGTATATTTCCTTGAGAGTGAAAATCATATCTTACCTATTTTGGCACACTCACCTAGCACTCCAAAAGCCCTGTAAAGTATTTGTTCAATTATACTGGGCTTCCAGGTTCATCTGCTCACTGAGTTTCCTATAATTCAGAATGTTATCTATTTATAATTTGGGGCTTGCTTTGGTTTTAAAGTCTGCCAAATTTTATTCATGGTCATTGGACCTTTCATCCTAAGTAATGACTCAACACTATGAAAAAGCATGTTCCTGTGTACTATTCATTCATAATAATGTCATAATTTGTTAAAATACCCTGTTCCCTGTATTAGAAGAATAATTTGCAACAGGTTTTGTGTTAGAAAGCAAATTGGCTACATTTACACTTTAGTTGTTGATACGTGACCATAATTTTTCAACTATAAGACTACAATAGTGGCTCTTGTTAATTTAATATTTAATATGCTTTCCCCCAAACACTATATTTCACATGTCTTATTCAATAACAGTAATCACAAGTTGTGTTTAAGGTGAAAATTGCTATACAGTTTTGATATTAATACATTCATATCACTAAAGACATGTTCATACATCTCGAGTTAATATTACTTTACTAAAGACATTTGGAATGTCATTTGTCAAAATGAATTCTGATCAATCTCAAACCAAAAAGCCCCCAAAACCACACACAAAATTTGACTTTTATAGTTCTCTTCCCTAATATTTGTTAGGGAAGAGAGCAGAGGCCATAACTCTACAAATTCTTGCTTTGTTGTGGATAAATATAATTTCTGTTTAAATATTTAATAACTATCTATCCAAGAAAATTTCAGTGACAGTAAGTAAAGTATTCTTACATGTGAAGAAATTGTACATAGTGACATAAGGAGAATATAAGCTTGTATTTAATGAAAACAAACAAACAGAGTAGGCGTGGACTGTGATATAATGTTGCTATACTATAGGAGCAAATTTTAAATTCAGTATTAAATGTAGGACACAAATAAAGGATTTGTCAGTGAAAGTAAAACAGAGCCAGAACATAAATATAATTTGTTTCCCATTACGTCAGCAGATTACTTGATGATAATTTTATCTTAAATTAAGTAACTATTAAAACATGATAGAAAAAATACTATTCAAATTTATGGGCCAACTACCTATATATATATTGATGGATTTTGCATGAGATTTAGGTAGTATAAAAAGAAATAATGAAAAAAAGAAATTTTCATGTTCAGGCTTGGTGGTGTAACTCACTGCGATTACTGCTTAGCATGCATGAGGCTGTGGGTTCAAACTCTAACACCACAGAAAAAGAAAAATTTGTCAACTTAATATAAAAAGCATACTGAACTTTAAACGAAACTGGCTTGAAAATTGCATTACATTCTTTTTGGTTTTAAGTTTGTAATTATAGAAGAATTATGTATGTATTAATACATAAAAGCAAAAGGAATTTATTTCAAATATAAGATAATTATTTTTATATATGTAGATATTTCCATACCTCACATGACTTCTTCCAGCATAATATATTCTCAAAAATATGCATATAAAATGCCTTACCTGAAAAAGGGGAATCATGTAAGATTATAATAATATCATTATTTAGCCTTCATCCTTTAAAACAGAGATAAAATTGAAAATTTTTCCAGATTTGTGCTATGTTCCACGCAAAGCAGACTTTAGAGCAAAGACATGATTAATGGCAGAATACATTATCTAAATAAACATAAAAGAACACAATGGGCGTGTTCGAGGCGCCAAACCATCAGTGAATCATTGATTTTTAGGCAGAAGAAAGTAAAGTATTACTGGAACCTTTTGTTTCTCCTAGTGAATTTCTAGTAGAAACAGAGGAGGGGAGGTGGGAGCTTTCTAGTGGGGCGGGGTCAGTGAGGTAATGATTTTGTTTAAACAGTGATCAAACATGTGCTTCAAAACAAAAATTCTGACTTTTGTCTAGTCAACTTCATTTTGAATAAGTAAAGCAACAGACTCCTTTCAGAACATAAACTGATTTGAATTGGGCAACTTTAAATCTGTGTGTTCATGGATTGTCATGAACTCATGTTTGGGGATGTAGTACTATTGGGAGAAATAGATCTGTGTTCTATCATATGTCTTTGATGAAATGCAAGGACTTGCAAACTAATAATATGTTTCACTTATTTCAGGAATATGCTGACACTATCCTATATATATATAATATATATATATTATATATATATAGACATATATATATATAATCTTTGCTGCACTTCACTCTAATTAATGACAAACTAATATAAATATATTTGTCCAATGTATAGTATTGCTGTTGTTTTTGAGGCAGGATCTTACTATATAGTTTGTGCATATGCATGAATATTCTTCACTTAATCTTGAGAACAAGAAGTTTAGAGGAGTTTTGCAGCATGCTCCAGGTCATAACTTACTAAAGAATAGAGTTTGATTTGAAACTGAAGATTCTCTACCTTGAAGATTATGATTTAAATTATGGTCTCCTCTATGAACAATCACTACTTTTATCAGAGCATTTCACTAGATGGAATGAATCTATTTATTTATTTATTTATTTTTAGGAAAGGGTCTACAGGGTGTTCAGGGTCTCACTTGGACCTGTAGTGATCCGCCACTTTACAGCCTCCAAAGAGCTGAGATTACAGGCTTGCACCACCACACCCAGTCTCAATTGCCATCTCAGCACACCTCAGGGGTAGGCCTGGCATGGCTGGACTAGGGATCAAACCCCCAGCCTCTGTGCTTGCTTGCAGACACTTTATTCCTCCAAGCTATTTGGCCGGCCCTCTAGGTAGAATTTATAAGTTGTAATTTGTTCGATGGTTAGAGAATGTCTGAGGACTCTCTTTTCAAAATCCTGTGGCATATAATCATATTGACTGATAAAGAAATGTCTGATGATGATTAGCTACTTTTAGGAAAATATTAGGAAAACATTGATATTGTATAGAACATTTTTAGCAAAAATGACTATCTCTAGGGGGCCTCCATTCAAGATGCTCTTCCTAAATACATTCTGCTCAGAGATAGGACAACAAAAGGAGAGAAAGCTTCTGCAGTGACCCACCATCAGCATTTGCCATGCCCATTCTACTGGACTTGGCCATTATTCATCTCAATACCTGCAAGGTCACCTTCTAAGTGCAGGTACAATTCTATGAGTCTTTAGAAGTTTTCATGTTTCTCACAGCATGCTTGATTTGGTGTATTGTAAAATGTTCTAAAAATCTCTACAATACAAACTGAAAAGAAATAAAAATGTTAATATATGATAAACTTAGTTTGCTAAACTTTTTGAACACATGGCTCTAGCTCTTAATCTCACACATATTAGCACCTGGGGATCGATCCAGAATTGTCCTCATGCTAACACATGAGCATTCTTGTTGAATTCCTCTAGCATCCCAAACAATATGATCCTAAACTGACAGGTACATGAACACTAGGAGAAGGAGAAATGTTACAAAATTGACGAAGTTTAACTCTAAAAAATAAATATTTATGTAATTACAAACACCTATGTAGCTAAAAATAGTCTATAACCATTAATTTATGGAAAGATAAAGAAAATGGGGATTTATGACAACTTTATTTCACTGATTTTTTTCATTGATTTTTCCTAAAATTATATTTGCTCTATTTCTTTCCAATTACTTAATGACAGATGTACCTATTAAATATATTTTTCCAATATATAGTTTTGCTTTTGTTTTTATTTCTGTGAGACAGGGTTTTGCTATGCAGTTTAGGCTAGAGTAAAACTTACAATGGAGCCCAGGCTGGCCTCAAACTAGTGCTAATCCTCCTGCCTGAGCCTTCCAAAGGCTGCAATTACTGGTATGCCCCACCACACTTGGCTGTCAAATATATTTGACATGTTTTTCAAGTTACATTCTGAAATAAGGGGATCTGCTTAAATGTTTTTTGTTTGTAGTCTTGTTAAATAAGATTTTCTTTTGCCCAATTAATAGGAAGCTAAATTAAAGTGAGTAAGGACCTATTCACTACACCTGAACAAAAGCACAGCGTGTGACAAGAACTGAAGATTGTAAAACATCTATTTAGAGCAAAAACAGGCAACACGGCAACAGCTAAAATGGAATTCTCTCCATAAATTTAATTGCAAAACAAAAAACTGCCTTCAAGTTTCCAGCTGAGCCCAGAATTTTCATTTTTTTCAACAATTACTAATAAGAAATTTATAAAGACAGTATAGTATCAATATCTGAATTAAACAAAAAATTTAGCTTTCATTGCTTTTCAATCAAACATTAGCTAAGATAACTGTGCATGCATATATATTTCTTTTGTTGTGTTTTAAATTATGAGTGCTGTTCCAATTTATTCTTTCTCATGGTAAGTTCTTTTACAAAATTGTCCTCACTACTTATCAAATATAACACATGATTTCTTTTAAAACTGTGGGAAAATAAAACAAATATGTTAGCATGTATTTATAAAGAAGAAAATAATGATAAAATTGAATATATCAGAAAAACATTATGATAATGTTCATATTTTATAAATCTATTATTCATATCTAGTCTCATAGTGGTGTCATAATCACCTGATTTTCCCCATTCTGATATAGATATGTCATGCTGTCCTCCCATTTTTCTCATCAGCAATGTGAGGAAACATCCATTGACTATATTTGTATGGGCATTTTTTTCCATCTTTATGTAATTTCCCCTATTCAATTTGCTTTGACACACTGTACTGGTTTTTATTAGGTTGCACATTTGTCTGGCCATTTCAGAAATAATCAAATATGCAATAGTGACAGCGCTGACTCCCAGATTCATTGAAAAAATTAAAAAATGCATTTTTTGAAAAACAGCTAAATGTAAGAAGTAACATAAGGAGTGTAGGCAGTAATGATTGCTAGGCAGAGATAAAAGGCAATGTGCTACCACAGAGTGACCAGAAAGCTATTTTAATTCAAAATCTTAAAAGAATGTCTCCCTTTCCTGAAACATAAACTGAAACTTGAATATCAAGAATGGGTTTATCATGGAAATAAAGATCAGAGTATGAAAACTAATCCAAGAAGAAGAAGAATGAATGTATTTTCCAACTAAACAGAATGCAATTTGTGTGTCCTTTGAAAAGGAAGAAGCGTGACATGGCACAAGCATGTGGGCAAGGTGGAACGGGGGCTCAAAATAAATTTTAAAAACAAAGAACAGAGGGAGGAGACAACATGGCTGAACAGAGCTCTGAATATTCAGGGCTACTTAGAGAATTTCAGTCGAAACACTGAGCACTCACTGGAACTTTGAGGAAGATATTAAAGACTACAGGGAAGCCTAGTAAATGGAAGAAATAACCCATCCCCCAGGACCTATGGCTCAAGCAAGGCAGGGGACTTGCACCTTAGGACTGTGCAGCCCCCAGATGGTCCCATACTGCTGGGGGTGGAAGCAGAAATGCACAGAGCACCCACCCCATCTCACCCAAGAAAGTTACAGACTACAGCAGAGGCTTGTGACAGTGGCAGCAGAACTTGTAAAGCACTGAGTGCAAAGTTAGCACCCCATCTCCAGAAAGAAATAAGAATTGGGAATGAATGGCCTTGGCCTATGACAGCAGTAACAGAGGACCAGACCAAACCCCAGCATCCCATCCTTCCTTGTAACATATAACCTGAGAGGACAGAGTTGCCAGGAAAAGAGGAGCACAGAAGGCTGAGCTTGGACCAGAAGTAGCCAAAGCTGCAGAGGTCTGGGAATAGCTCCATTCTGTCTGAAAACTTCGCATCACCTGGGAGAGGGACACTGACAAGAGAAACAGGACAAGGAGTGGGAGATTGCCAAAGGATAAACAGGAAGTACTAGCTGAGGATTCTGGCCCCAGGTCTCCACATCTAGAGGCCAAAGTCAGCCCCAAATCTAGCACAAAATCTACTGAAGGCTTGGGAGAGTTATCCAGTAGCTTTGTTCTCTTGGTGGAATTTTATTTATTTATTTATCCATTTATGTATGTATTTATTTATTTATTTGCTGGTTTGTTTCCTAGCCCTATCCCTCTTCCTTTATTGTCTTTAGCCTATATTTTAGTTTTAAACTACTTGTCTTCTTTTCTCCTTTCCTCAATTTATCACTCTAGACTTAGTTGTATTTTCATATGAGTAAATACTCTCTATAATTTTTTCTGATAAATTTCAATAATCCCTTCCTTATGTCTTCATTTTTCTTCTTCTTTGCTCTTCTCTAGTTTCACAAAGCTTGTGTGATCCTACTTCACCTCTAGCCTGGATTCTACTTTTTTTCTTTTAAGTTATCTATGATCTGTCCAATATTCTTAAAGTTCCTCACCACAGGGCAAAACCATAAACAAACTCTCAGTTTATTATTCATTTTTATATAAATATAGGTTTTTCTTCTATGGCTGAAGGGACAACATTAATAATTACTACAGTTTCATTTTCTAAACTGTGTTTGATACTATTGTTAGTGTTAATTATTCTACTTTAGCTAGGATGTCAGATCTGTTTTAATCAGTTGTTCTCACTTCTGTAACAATATGGAGAAGTTCCAGGGTAATATCCTCACCCTACCGCAGTACCTAAGGACTGGGGACTGAGCCAAACAAGTACAAGATATCAATCTAGTTTAATTGGAAAAGCCAGATCTTGGGATAGCCACAAACCAAGAAACTCTTACATACAGAAAATATTTTGAAGAACAAATCTTGCCTAGAAAGTCCCTGATACTAGTGATTAACATATTTATTACAAAAACTTACAAGGATCAACACAGAAAGAAATAAAAACTTTGGGAATAGAAAATGACAAGATGCAGAAGCACAATACAACCTGAGACCTCCAGCCCACCACAAAGGACAGAGATAGAGGACAATGGAAGTTAGTCACTTGATATTTCTGAAATGTTAACAACAGAAGAAAAAAAAACAGGGGGACATGGATGAAATTAGATAAGAAATAATCTCTTAGATAAAAAAGTTATGTTAAAGTAATTACATAGCAGATATAGAGAAGAGATAGATTAAAATGGATGATGATAGGAAGAGGAAGGACAGCATGAATGATCGATATAGGAAATAAATAGGATGTATGAAACAGATTTAAACAGATATCTAGAAAATTAAAAATTCCATCCAAAGAAATTGAGCACAGACTTTCAAACTTTGAAGACAGGATTGCAGATTGCAATGAAGAAAATAAAAGAAAGATTAGAAAATAAAAATTCAATAGTTACAAGATGACACAAAGAAAATAATATAAGAATACTTGGTATGGAGGAAAAGGCAGGAATCAACACAAATTACATAATGTAACTCTTTGCAAAAATAACAGAAAATTACTTGAGCAGGGGAAAGCCTCTGACATAAAGATAAATGAGGTACACACAACTTCAATTAGCCATAACCAAAATAAATCTACACCAGACATATGATAACCAAGATCCCAGTAATTTGGCACAAGTGTAGAGCGCTAAAAGCAGTTAGAGAAAAGAAACACCTAAAAAGGTAAGTCTATCATAATCTTGGCAGATTCTCAACACAAACTCTCAGGTCAAGAAAAGCTTGGAATGAAGTATTTCAAGTCCTGAAAAACACAACTTCCAAGCCAGATTTATTTATCCTGCTAAACCATCTTTCAAAATTAATGGAAAAATAATATACTTCTATGACAAAATTCCCTGAAGAAATTCATGACCACCAGACAAACACTTCAAAGGGTAGTAAAAGGGCTGGGGAGATAGCTCAGTGGTATAAGTGCCTACTTCACAACTACAAAGTCCCGAGTTCAATCATTGGTACCGCCAACAAATAATCTTTATAAACTACAGAAAGATATTGTAGACAGAGATGAAAATGAACACAACTGCAACATCATCATCAGAAAGAAACCATCATGCAGGGCAAGCAATTAGAGAGGGGAAGCAGGAAAATAACATGACAAAGATAAGCCAATACATATCAGTTATAACCACAAATGTAAATGGCCTCTGTTCATCAATCAAAAGAAAGAGATTGGTAGAATGGAATGAGAAAAAATATCCAACAATATTCTGTATCCAAGAAACACATTTAATTCAAAAAATGCACTCATAGGCTAAAAGTAGAAGGATGGAAAACAATACTCTACAGTAGGAATCTAGAAAACAAGTGAGAGTAGCTAATCTGTTTGCAGACAATGTGAACTTCAAAGCAAGAATGATCAAAAGAGATAAATATAGTCATTACATATTTTTTCAGGGAAAACTTTTAGAGGGAAAATAATCATAACCATGTATGCACCAAATATGGGATCACCCAAATATAAAGGACAAATATTAATAGGCATGAAAAATTGGGCCAGGTAAGTAGACTAGTTTTACAGTGTCTGCTTGCCAAGCACAAGATTCTGAGTTCCATTCCCAGTAACAACAGCCACAAAAAAGAATCAAATGAGTAATAATAATTATAATAGAGGACCTTAATATCCCATTATCGTAAATAGATAGATGAACCAGACACCCCTCAAAAAAGGGGGAGAAATGCTTGAGTTGAACCATATATATGTACAAATGGGCTTATTAGATGTATACACTGTTCCAACCAATATCAGAATATACATTCTCAGTTATATATGGGACATTGTCTAAAATAGACTATATACCAGACTACAGAACATGCTTAAGTAAATACAAAAGAATTCATTCTATGTATATTATCTGATCATAGTGCAAGCAATTGGGAATTAATGGCAAAATAAACCACAAAAAAATCCATAGACACATGGAAATTAAATAACACCATCCTGAACAACCAAGGGCTCACAGATAAGATTAATAAAGAAATTAATATCTCCAATTAAATGAAAAAGGATATACAACATACTGTAACATGTGGGAAACAAAGCAGTCCTAAGAGGGAAATTTATGTTGGTAAATTTTCAAAACAGGGAAACAGAATGAACACAAATAAACAATTTAATATCACAATGGAAGCTTTCAGAAAAAGAGAAACAAGGCAAACCCAAAGCCCATAGAAGCGAAGAAATTATAAAGATTGGAGCAAAAATTAACATGACTGAAACTAAGAAAACCATACAAATAATTAGTCAATGACTTGCTTTTTTGAAAAAAATAAATAAAATTGATAAATGCTTAGCCAGTCTTATCAAACAAGACTCAATCAAATCTATTCAATGAGAAATGAATATGGTGAAATCAGTAAAGAGCCTGTGGAAATTCCTATCAATAACTACTCTGAAAATCTTTATTCCCATAGGATGGAAAACACAGAAGAAACAGATAGATTTATATATACTTATAAATTATCAAAGCTGAATCAAGAAGATAAAATTCTGAGTAACCCAGTATCAATTAATGTAATTGAAAATATAATTAAAACTTACTAACAAAGAAAAGGCTAGGTTTTAAAGACTATAAGACATTTGAAGATTTAATATTACAAACTCTTTAATGAAATTGAAAGGAAAGTGCTGCTCCCTAACTCATTTCTGGAGGCAAGTATTGCTGTGATACCAAAAACAAAGTAAGACCCAACAGAAAAGAGACCTACAGGCTAATCTCCCCAGTGAATACACATGCAAAAATCCTCATTAGGGCCCTGAATAAACAGAATGCAGCAAATCATTTAGAAGACACAGCAGGACAAAGTGGGTTTCATTCCAGTAATATAGGGATGGTTCAAAATATGGAAATCAATAAATGTAATACACCATATCAACAGAGGGGGAGACAAAAATCACATGACCATCTCAGTAGATGCAGGAAAGGCTTTCGATGAAGTCCAACACTTGTTCATCTTAAAATCTCTATAGCAAACTAGAATAGTCTTTGCCTCAATCTGATAAAAGCCATCTATGAAGAATCAACAATCAACATCATACTAAGTGGATAAAAACGGAAAGTTTTCATTCTAAAACCAGAACAAAATGACAATGTCCACTGCCTCCATTTTCACTCAACGTACTCCTAGAAACATTAGCCAGAACAATTAGATAAGAGAATTCTTTGAAAGAAATAAGGATAGGAAAGTAAGGAGTTAAATTATATTTACATGTGACATGATACTCTATATAGAGGACCCAAAACCGCCACTAAAAGATTTCTAAATTTCATAAGCAAATTCAGTAGCATAGCTGTATACAAAGTCAAAACTCAGATATCAGGGTTGAGGAGATAGCTTGGCAGTCTAAGGGCCTACTTGGAAAGGGCAATGACCCAGGTTTGATCTCTGGCTACTGCATGCCATGTAAGCTACCAAATCTGGGTGTGTTGGCACACACCTATAATCCCAGCACTGAGGAGTCTGAGACAGGAGGATCACTATAAGTCTTGGCTGCATAGCAAGACCCTATACCAAATAAATAAATTAATTAATTAAATGATTAAAAACCCTCAAAAATCAAGACAAACAACAACACAGGAGAGAGAAATTAACAAGAGCACATTTTCCACAAAGTATCCAAAATTGAAATATATGGGAATCAACCAAAGGAAACAAAGGATCTATATATTGAAAATTACAATATTTTAAAAAGTGAAATTGAAAAGGGTATCAGGAAATGGAAAGGTATCCCAATCCCATGCATAGAAGAAACCAATAGAGTGAAAATTGTTACAATTCCCATTGTTATACAGATTTAATATAATCCTGATCAAAATACCATCATCTTCCCTTATAGAACTTGAGTAAATATTCCTAAAATTCATTTGGAACCAGAAGGTACCTAGAATAGCAAAGCAATCCTGAGGAACAAAGACAAGATGTGAGGCAACACGATCCCTCACTTAAAATTAATACAGGACTGGCCAAATAGGTCAGCGGATCAAAGTGCCTGCTTAGGCAGATGCACGGGCCAGGAATTGGATCCCTTGGCCTGCCATGCTGGCCCCACCCCTGTTCATACTGAGATACATGGCAATTGAGACTGGCCATGGCGATGCATGCCTATAATCCCAGCACTTGGGAGGCTGAAAACAGGAGGATCACTACGAGTCCGACCTACTCAGTGAGACCCTGTACACCCTGTATACCTTGTCTTAATACAAAAAAAAATGTGTTTTTGCTAATATCAATTGGAAAAATTTTTATGCCCATATTTTGAATCCTGAGAAACTACTTTAAAGATAACAACATGTAATGTATTAACGATTGTCATTCTAAAAACTAAATTAAAGAGCCAAGGATATACCTCAGTGGCATAGTGCCTGCCTAGCAAGAGCAAGCCTAAGTTCCATTTCAGGTTAAAAACAAACAAGACAAATTAGGCAAAATATGTATGGTTTCTTAGGCAAAGACTAAATGTGAAATATGTTATGAATGCAAGCATGTTGTATGTATGATGCACATTGTTCTAAGTAAATGATTAGCGACTCTAAATCATTTCCCTAAGTGCACAGCAGGATTTTCGTCAAAATAGAACAGAAGAGAGGAGGTGTTTGAGTTCAACCTTTTCATAGAAGCCAATTTGGAATCACAAATTATGTTTATGATAATGAGGATTATTGTTAGTAGTAATAGACTCAAGAAACTAACCAGGCTAGTAATCAGAACAATGATATTAGGATTTTCTGTCTGCTTGTGTAACCTTGTGAAAATCATATTTCTTGAACACTTTGTGGCTTACTCGAGGCAGAGCCTGTTCACTTGGTTCACTCTGAAGCATTCTATAACAGCATCCTTCCCCCTTCCCCTACTGCTCTCCACATAGTTTCCTTGTGGGTTGTTTCTTAGGTGAAGAAATCCAGGAAATATGAGTCAGGATACTCACATTTATTACTGCAAATCAAATAAAATATTCTTACTGCCATCTATATTTTTCCAACTCTTGGGACAGACTGAATTTTGGAAAAATACATAATTCAAAAATTGATTATCATCATACCTGAAATATCTAAAATATTTGATGTGGATATGTAGCAAAGCTCACTTGTTTATTGAACAAATGCCAAATTTGTCAATTCATTAATATTTTGTTGAGAAAATTTAAATTACACTAAGTTAAAAAAGAGATTCTTTAATATGGAGATAGTTTATGCATTTTAAACTTTTAGTAAAAGCTGAATAAATCAATATTAGAATGATTAAAACGTATGATATGAGATATAATCTTTGCTCTATGGAATATGTAAATTTTGTTTAGTGTATGAAATGATTATCATCATACAGTGGAATCTGTTTAGTTGCATCTATATTTAAAAAGCTTACTGTATGAAAAAAACAAAAACAATTAAGAGAAAAAGAAGCAATAATTATACAGAGTGCCAGGACCCTGAAATGCAATACTGAAACATATTAGCAAGCCATTTTCAAAAGGCAAAATTAGTTTCCATATGTCAATAGTTGCCCATATGCACCGAATTGGCAAAGCAGGCGAATGTGATTTCCCCAACCTTCCAACCTTCCAACTTACCTCTTTGATTTTTTCCTTCTTCAAGATTGCTTTTGACATTAAAAGAGTAAGGGGGAAAGAAAAACAAATAGAGAAAGATGTACATATGGGTCAGAGCCAAGAAATCAATGCATTCTATACCCTCACAATGGTGGTTTTCAATCGTAGTCTCAGATACAACCACTTGTTAAATGCCTACACTAGCCCAGAAATGACTCTGCCTCTTCTGAGGAAAGAAGTGAAGTATTGTGAAGGGCTTTGTTAAGTAGTAGAAAGGAAATGGGTTGATCACAAGGTATTCAATTATCCCAGGTTTGTGCCTGTTCTTAGGTCTCCAGGGTTAAGAATCTTCATCTGCAAAACCAAGGGATTTAACTACAGTCCACCTCATCTCTTTATACATTCCACAATGGTATGTACACAGTGAGTCATGCATTAGGTCATAAAATAAATGTATATCAGCCTGTCCATGTCTGACTTCATCTCTAATCTTTTATTCTCTGTACTTCAGCCACACTGACCTTGCTCTTCCTGAAACAAGGAGGCCGTTCCCCTACCACAGCATGAAAGCCTTGATAAATTCTGCCTAGAATATACCCAAGAGTTCAGCACTATTCACTCTGTATTTAGCTGTCTCCTTTCCAATGAGTCCTTCCTCAGCCAATACCTAAAGCATTTTTCTTCTTTCACTTTTTTAACCTCTTTTCTCCACCCTCTTAAGTATTGTGTTCCTGTAAATTGAAAGGGGCCTTGGATGAAGTTGGTGCATTCTCTGCCTGTGTAGTAGCACAGTGTAGGCATTTAACAAGTGGTCAAGCAAGTGGTACAAATCATGACATCTAAAATTCATTTGACAGAGCCTAAAGTATTAAAATAATGATTATAATTCTAATCTCATAGTTAAATTCTAAGCAGACTTAGAATTTAAACCCAGATCTATTAATTCATTGAAATCCTGCTATTTAAACTTTCCAGTGTATGTGTAGAATATCTTTATAAATTATTTCAAGTATCAGCATTCCCAAAGTGTAAGCCTAAATACAAAATAACATCACATAATGTATACTTCTCTCAGAGTAAAATGTTGGCAATATTTAAATACTTTATACTTAAAATATATGGAAGCAAAATTTATATTTAAATTTCTATGGAAGCAAAAGTCAAGGCATTACCCCCAACAATGACTATGCAAGAGATTCTGCCCTGTATTGTTTTCCAGGCTCTGTGGGTGTTTGTGATAATCATGGTCTTCTAACCACAGCTTGAACTGGAGGAGGACAGACCTACAGGTACATCGCATATTTAGTGCTATAACCTGCTATTGAGGGTGATACCAAAGGCTATTGCATTTTTACTTTCATATAGATTTTTGGATAACTAAGTCTGGGTCAGATTCATTATCCTAATCCCTCCACAGAATCAGCACCTGCTCTAAGAAAGCTGTCTCTGTTATTGAGAACCTGGGAGAAAAAAAAAAAGATGAAAGCCTGTCATTGTCAATGATTTTTTTAAATATAGATGATTTAGCCATCATGGAGCGAAAGTTTTAAATTTTAAGCTATTCAAATATCTGTAACTGATTTTGCTGTGTTAAAAGAAGACGACCTGCTATCATCTATTTTTCTCCTGCATGGGAAAAATGACAGGAAATCTTTTACATGAAAACACAATAAATGGCTATCTAACAGGACTTCAGAGTATTTTTTTTCCCCTTTGAGTTTCTCATTCTTTCAAAAGTAAGCAGGATTGAACACTCCTAAGCATCCCTGGCCTGGATAGGGAGACAACATCCTTTTAAAATGTTGAATCCCTACATATCAGAGGGACTTCTCAGATGTGATTAAAATTAAGGATTGTGTCACAGTAAGATTGTCTTGGTTTATCTGGCTGGGCCTCTCAGAGGCAGATAAGGTCTTAAAAGTTGGAAATATTTTTAAAAGAATCAGTTCTTAGTGTTTAAACTCCAGTTTCTGGGATTAAACTTGGGGGAAGGGGCCAAATGCCAGGGAGGGTGACAGTTTCTAGAAGTGGCAAATGATTTGGCTTATAGCCAGCTAGAAAATAATTATTTGATCTGACAAAGTCAAGCAACTCAAGTCTGCCAACAAAACCAAATGAGCAGGAAACTGATTGCTCTCTAATGGCTCCAGAAGGGAGTTCAGCCTGCTGACAACTTGATTTTAGGTGGGTGAGATCTGAACCAGACTTGAGACTTACTGAATTGTAATATAATAAATTTGTGTTGGCTAAGCCTTTCACTTTAAGGTAACTAGTTACATCAGAGGTAGAGAAGTCATATACCAAAGAGTAAGGGTGTAACTAGAAGAAAATATTCGATTTTTAACTGAAGTACCTGCCTCCCTTGAATGCACAATTACAGACATTTCCTCAAGTATCTATTAAGGGAAATTGCCAGGAGTGTAGCTCAACATATGGAAGCGCAGAGCTTAGCAATGAGGACTTGAACACTGCAGCTCAAACCATTTATAAGGAAAAGTAATCAAGCTTAAGATCAACTCAGGATTTAAATAAACACACTAGAAAATTCTAGGCAAACCTACGTAATTATTTTTAAACATCAGAAGTCAAGATATAGTTATTTTCAGCATCTAAGAAGACTTGTAAGTCAGCAATGAGGTGACTTCACTTCAGTGCTCTCTCATTTCTGAGCTCTATGTGATCTATTTCTTTAAGGAGGAATGTTCTCTTAATATCAGTCTCAGAAACACAGAAGTGACCCTCTAAGGTCATTAAATTGTAAGTTTCCTTTTAAGAATTTGTGCAACCTTTTCTTTATACAAAATGTTTCTTGTACTAATGTGTAGAATGGATTCACTTTGTTCACTACCATTGTGTAAATTAGAACATGAAAAAATTCCAGTTTTCTTCTAACATTCTGAATATCAATGCTTTTATTTCTATTATATTTTTAAAGTTTTGAATAGTTTTATGACAGTAATCTCTTTGTTCTTAGCAGAATGAAGATTTGGTTTTATCTCCTTACTTTACCTGTGAAACGAGATAATATCAATATGTATCATACATTTATTAAGGGCACTGAATATGGTAATGTATGAGGTATGTCCAACATTTGATAGTTGTAAAAATCGTAAATTTGAACTCCTGCTGGTCTTGTTAGTTTTGCTAATCACTTCTGTTTACTTTTGTATTGGTTTCATTGTTTTTCTAGAAAGACACTTTCGAAAGGCTGTCCAATTGCGTGGCATGTTACAACAGATTATTCATGTAATTTTTCCATTAATGAGAAACTCTGGGTACAAGCTAGGTATTGATATTAGACAATGTATTTTAAAAAATATTTCTTTACATGCCAAGTCTGAAGATGTGGCATCTTCAGATGAAAATTATCATTCTAGGTCATTTAGCATCTCATTCATGACAGTTCAATAAGCAATACATTCTGAATCTCTGTGTTCTAAAAAAGACTTAAAATATACCTGTATGTCTTTGTCTCTTGTAAGTTGGCTGTAAGTCCAGAACATTTTCTGCAATGATGGAACTTTCTACAGTAGAGGAAGATCTATTCTCATGATTACTGTATCATTGAAGAACACACAAAAGTAGGTATTACCTCTCACATTTTGTGGATTGGGAAAACAGAACAAATCTCATGGTAGAGAACACAAGGGAAAAAAATCTCTCATGTGTAAACCATAAATCCAGAAATATTAGTGTGGAATATTAGGCCCCATCTCACCTTTTTAATGTATTTGGGTACAGGGTTTCACTACACAGCTCTGACTTCTACTGATTCTCCTGTTTTCACCCTCCTCAGCACTGGGATTATAGGCATGCACCATCACATGAGAACTGGACAGATGGTTCAGTGTACCAGAGGCAGAGCCTGCATGGCATGTGGTACCAGGATTGAACCCGGGTCCCTTTTCTTGCCTGAGTATGCCCTTAGTCTGCTGAGATGTACATCTGGCCCTCCCATTTCACTCTTATAACTCTATGACAAATAAATTCATGAAGAGAAGTAGGAAATTCCCAAGCAATGGTTATACCCATCAGGTAGATCTGCTGTGTAAATCTTGTGTTTGAAGTCATAAAGAAAACTCTGAATATCATTGTTTTCTTCTTTTTTTTTTCTCTGTGTGTGTGTGTGCAGGGTTTTACTACACGGCTCAAACTTGTAGTGATCCTCTGATTTTCAACCTCCCCAGTGCTGGGATTACAGGAACATGCCACCACACCTGGATTTGGTT
Source organism: Tympanoctomys barrerae (assembly GCA_002564285.1). Taxonomy (NCBI): domain Eukaryota; kingdom Metazoa; phylum Chordata; class Mammalia; order Rodentia; family Octodontidae; genus Tympanoctomys; species Tympanoctomys barrerae. The sequence goes on from NDGN011466991.1 coordinate 23,302, forward strand.
GCTGGCTCAGCGTGCACTTGCATACATAGGTGCTTATCTGCTGAGCTATCTCACCAGCCCTTAAATGTCCTATTTTATCTTAGTAATCATACTTCAGCTCCAATAATGGTGAGCACTACTAAAACTGTTTATTATTTGACTGCAGATAAAAATACATTATTGAAATTATTGTAAAAAATATATTTATGGATCGCCAATATTTATATTGTTTTTAAAAAGACATTGAATCTATGGTAACATGCTATTTGAATATTTTGTTATATTATTTGTAGCTTATACCTTTACTTTGCAATTTGCTAGATACATAAAAAATAAAAAAGTATGTTAAAAATTGTCTATAATGGCTCTTTAAAAATCATTGTATGTCACTATCCAAACCAATAATATAATTTTTGCTGGACTCATACATTTTAATGATCCAAAATCAACACTTAAAATTTTTATATCTTGCACCACTCAGATATCACCCGCCTGTCTAGATGTCAGCATCCCTTGTGGATGGGACAATTATAGGCGCATCACCGCTGAGGAAATAGAACTCAAAATTTTAATTTCCCTATTTCAGAACCAGAAATGAAAACATTTACTGAGCTTCCTTATGATTTCTCTAGTTAAATAAGTGTCTAGAGGTCTTAGGATGGAGATTCAATGCAATTTTATATCTGTCTTTCAAGTGTCAAATTCTTGTTAACTATTTAAGTGTCATGGATAGTAGCTATACCAACACCAAGTGATGAAAGTTTGTTTTCACATTCTTGGTTTTTAGATTTTGGAGAAATCCTTCAAAATTTAACTATATCTTTTGTAGAGAAAAGGGAGTCAACTAGTCCTGGTATTCATTTGTCTATCTACCATGGTTCAAGGATATAGAATAATAGTCAATTTAAAAATGCATTTGTCTTCATCAAAGTTTGCAGGCTCTTCATAATGATCATTTAAAATTTTATACGATTGAATATAACTCAATAGAATAATTGTCCTAGAATATGGGAAGGTCTATGATGGAGCCACATAATTGAAAAGAAATTCAAATAAAATAAAGTGTTATTATCAATAGACCTAACTCCTCTGACTTATGCTACTAGTTATTAGTGACAGGAAATAAAAATACTGAGCCAATATTCCCTTCAATGGATAGAGCAAATTCAGAAAGATGGATTTTTTTT
>NDGN011466996.1:0-12754 GCA_002564285.1 Tympanoctomys barrerae
GCAGTGTCAGAAATTGTTGACCTGAGTCCCCTACAGCTCAACATAACAGCATGGCTTTGCTTCGAAGTGCTTCTTCTTGACTGGATGATTCCTGCCGAAGCCCTTCACCCCTGTCCCTACCCGGGGGCGGGGCTTGTGCTACACTGTCTGTCTGCTGCAAACGTTTTGCTTTCTGTCTTACCACGGGGGAAACTGAGTCTTAGAGAACTTAAGCCAACTGAATGTACTAAAACAAGTCAGCAAAACACACACAAGAAATGAATGACTATGTTAAAACGATAGCGTATTTAAGTATTGCATGAAAATAAAAAAATAAAAAACTACAAAGGCAAAACCTAAAGAATGATGACTGGTATCAGGTTTTTCTTAGAATTATTGTGTAAATGAGCTTCCATAGGTATTGTGTGGCTTTTCACAGCTTACAGTAGTAACATCTTCTTGTGTTAATTTGGTGTAAGCAATAAACATTCATCCTCAAAACTTGAATAAAAATATTTGAATGAGAACCTAGTTTATTTAAGTCTATTATAAAATTACAAATGATATTTGTATGACTTTTTATGGTGGACACTGACAATCACACCATATATATAACTGGTATATTCATGGGATGTGTGTATGGCAATGAAATTGATAAAAGTAGCAGAATGATAGGGTGGTATGTTTTATTTTTAATAATGTATGATGCTCAGAATTTATCCAACTACCTGCCTCAGGATCACCTCATTTAGGAAATGCTCCCATGATATATGATGATAGAGAAATTCATTGAATAATTTTGTATGTATCTTTAATTTTATCTCCTTATGTTCTGTTTCATAAAATAGCTTATGAATTTACAGCACTATGGATAATGTTTTTAAATATGATTCCATTTCAAAACAGTAACATTACTTTTCCTTAAAAAACCACATAAGCAAAGATGCATACATTAATTGGATAACGTATGGGTAAGAAAATTACTTGGGAAAATCATTTTATTTTCATTTTTTTACTTTTAAGTACTTAGTACAGTGTTTACAAGATCTACAGGGTCTCACTTCATAGATCAGACTTGCAGTGATTCTCCTGTTTTCAGCCTCACAAGTGCTGGGATTACAGGTTCACGCCACCATGCCCAATGTTAATGTCCATCTCAGAGCGCCCCAGGGGTGGGACTGGCACAGCACACCAGGGATTGAACCCCAGATGCTGAGGGGAAAATCAGTGTTGGATAAAGAAAATTTCCACCCATGACTTAGATTTTCACTAGGGTACCAAACTGGACATATTACCACATTTGTCTTTCTTTTGCAGGGATGTTAGGCATTTTAATTCATGGAAGAAACATTTAATCTATCCTTTTACTTAAAATCAGAGGATTTGATTTTTAATCATTTACTTTTACCTTACTGTTACTTACACTTAGTCTTCTTTAAAACATTTCATGTGTAGTGTATGTGGTTTCCCTTTTACACTTCTTGCTCTGATAGATTCTTTTTCTGTCTCTTAGCAGAGGGATGATAAATTGATGTTTCTTGCAGCACGTTCTGTTACCTTATCAGCATTAGCCAAGGACCCGTTTTCCTTTTTCATCACGATAAGAAATGCATTGCTTGATAAGAAAATATATCCCAGGCAAGCATTTGGAGTACTGTGTTTCCTTTTCATTGTTCTCTGCAGGCGTTCTCTTCCAAGAAAAGGAGATTTTTCTTCTGCGTCAAATCACTATGCTGTTTGTGACCTGGCTCTTACCGGGCCTTCCTTTGGGAACCCAGAGATTTCTGTGTTCAGCCCTGTGCGTGCCGCCGCATCTGGGCTGGTGTGAGGGAGGAAGGTGTCCTTTGGCGTGTCACAGGTTGTCATCCTGAGAGCAGCTGAGCAATGCATTAATAGAAATATTTATCTGTGCTCACATCCATGGAGATCACTGATCCACACAATGAACCAATACTTGTCACGTGTCCCCGGCAGGGAGACTCCTGGGAGATGATGCGGTGTTTGGAAGGACGGGAAAGTATGAAAACTGTTTGCTGAAGCATTTAGTCTGCGTACAAGCCACGCTTCAGAAGCAGCGCTCCTGCTCTGCGGAAAGGGGACTTTGCAGCTGCTGAGCCAGGAAGATCTCCAAGTGACCTCTCCTGTTCATCCCACCTGAAAGGTGAACAAGCTTAGACAATCGTGCACACAAAATCCACGCAAGGAAGCCTCGCACATTACATTAATGTATTTCTCTTGAATATTTAACAAAATAAATTCCACAATTGTACACAAGCTCATTTTTCCACTTCATTTTAGCTCTTTGATTTCCCTCATGTATGTAGAAGCATCTACTTTCAAATTTCCACTGAAAAATCGTACTAGGGAGCGTAGTGTAAAAGGCAAAGCAAAGCGAAGCAAAGTGAAACTTCCCTTCCTAACATCCCTGTGGAAAGCATCTTGTTTCTCTCATATTCCCTTTCCTCAGTCAACTTTGCTTACAAATAAAACTTCTCAGTCTACCTTTTACAGTATCCTTCATGAAGTATTGCTTGCAAGCTCACCACGGATATAGGCAATTAACTGCTAAGTGATAGGGTGATTATTCTTTGAGTATTTGGTTATTGTTTGATTGTTTTCTTCTACACTCTAAAAAGATTCCCATTAATGAGTAGCGAATCTAATTAACGCTGTTTGAAGAGACAGGATGCTCATATCATTGTATTTGCTTAGGCCAATAACAAAGAAGGTGATATTTTTTACATTTCTAGTTTTTTAAAGAATAGAAGTGTAATGATAATTTTAAATCAGAAACTATACATGTTCCAGAGAGACTTGACTATTTTATATATTTTATAAAGTATAACTTTTAGCTTATAAGTTAAAGTATAATTTTATTCATTTTAATGGAAAAATAAAATAGCAAAGGAACAGCTTCAAAACAGGATTGTAAGACAGATACAATAACTAATACATTGCATATTGTTGTCTTCATAGTGGTTATGCAGAGGACAAGGTGCGGACATATCTTGTCTAAACAACATTAGTACAAAGCTTTCTTCTCATTGAACTAAGAGAAAGTAGCTGTGTATCTATCTTATTTTGTATATTGTCGTTAGATTTTTTTTATTACCTTTTGTATTTCATTGGCTGTTATTGGGTTACTGAGAATTTTTATATCTACTTCATTCAGTTTTGGTAATTTGTACATTTCTAGGAACGTGTCCATTTTTTCTGTGTCTTCGATTCTGTGAGAGGAGAGATTCTCAAAATAGCTATTTGTGATCTTCTGAATTTCTACAGGGTCTGTGTAAATTTGCCTTTTCATTTCTTATTGCTTGAATTTGAGTTTTTTTCTTTCCTCATTTTGATGAGGCTAAGTGTTAATTTTATTTAATCTTTCAAAAAATCGGCTTTTTTGATTCATTAATTCTTTGTATTGTTTTCTTTGTCTCAACTGTATTAATTTCTGCTCTAATCTTTATAATTTTCTCCATCTTTGGGCTTTATGTTTGTTTTGCTCTTCTTTTTCTAGACCTTTGAGATGCAGAATTAAGGGATTTATTTGTTATGATTCTGTTTTCTTAATGAGTGAGTTCATAGCTATGCACTTCCTTCTAAGAGCTGTTTTTGTTGCATCCCATAAATTCCAATAAGTTGTGCTTGAATTTTCTTGAAATTTAGATATTGTTCTATTTCTTGTTTAATTTCATCTGCAACTCACTGGTTGCTGAGGAGGATGTTGTTTAATTTCCATGTATTTATGAGGTTTTTGTGGTTTCTTGTGTCATTTATTACTAGTTTCATTGCACTGTAGTCAGATAATGTGCATGGGATAATTTCTGTTATCTTGCATATACTTAAGCATGACCTATGGACTTTTATGTCATCCATTTTAGAAAATGGCCCATGTATAGCTGAAAAAAATGTGCATTCAGATGTGCTTGTGTGGAACCCTCTGTATTTGTCCACTAAGTCCATTTGTTCTGTGTTCTGGTTCTCTTCTGCTACTTCTTTGCTAATTTTTTGTGTTCTGGACCTACCTCTTTGGAATAAGGCAGTGGTAAGTCTCCTGTTAATCTTTTGATGTTGGATACTAGATTTTTCATGTACATTAAGATTAGTCTTACACAGTTGGATGCTCTCATGTTTGACGTATACATATTTATGACTGTTACCTCTCCCTCTTGTATTTTTCCCCTAATCAGTATGTAGGGACCTTCTTGATTTCATTTGATCATTCTTGGTTTGAAGTTCAGACTGTGAACAGCCTTGCTACCCTTGTTTTTTTTCTGAGTTTGGGGGTATGCAGTATTATTTTCCAACCTTTGACTTTCACCCTATGATTTCTTTATGAGTTAAGTGTGTTTCTTATATACAGAATATTGGATTTTTCTACCTAATCCACTCTGCGAGTCTATTTTTAATTAGTTGATTGAGTCCATTTACATTAATGGTTATAATTGAGGTGTATTAACTTACATTTGACATGTTATTTACCCTCTGTTTTATACCTCTTTTTCTTCTGTGTTCTAATTGTTTGCCCTATCTGGTGTGTTCTTTCCATTCTCATTCACGGAGTTGTGGTCACTTTGGTCACTCTCTAGAATATTTTTTAGCATTTTGTATACGGTTGGCTTTGTCACCATGAAATTCTTTATTTGTTCTTTGTCACGTAAATGTTTCACTTCTCCATCAAACATGAAAGAGAGTTTTGCCCAATATAGCAGTCTGGGCTCGAATTTGTTTTCTTAGAGGACTTGAAGTTCTTTACTCCATGCTCTTCTTGACTTGATGGTTTGTGAAAAGAAATCTGCCATTATTCTGATGAGTTTTCCTTTAAATGTAATCTGTGTCTTTTCTCCCACAGTTTTTAGTGTATTGTTTTTGTGCTGGATTTCTTGGATCTTGATTTTATATGTTTGGGTGTGTTTTTGATTGCATTGATATTATTTGGAGTTCTATATGCTTCAGTTACCTGAATATCACATTGTTTTCCCCTATTTGGGAAGTTTTTTGCTAGTTACTTCTGCCCATATTTTTATATCATTTTTATTGACTCCTTTCTCATTGATGCCTTTTAGTCTTACGTTATTCATCTTTGCATCATCTTGCAGATGTTGAATTATTTTTGATTACATCCTTATTGTTTTCCAGAGATCTTTTCTTGCCTTTTCATTAGCTGCAATGGTGTCTTCGAGGTCTGAAACTCTATCTTCACTTTCACTCAAATGGTTTTGCAAGCTTGAGATTGAGGTTTTAATTTCTTGTATATCTCTTTGAATCTGATTAATGCATTCCATTTCTTTCCTATTTTGCTCTTTCAAGGATTCCTTCATTTTTATATTCTCCTTTATTTTTTAAATCAATGTCTTCCTTAGAAGTTCTTTGTAATTCCTTCATTATAGCTATCATTTCTTTTTCTTACTTCAGAGATTATTTCTGATCTGATTTCCTCTGCACATTTATGCAGCTGTTTCTTTATTTAAAACCTATTAATTCAGAGATTTCAAAAGTGTGAAATCCAATTTCTTCTATGCTATTGTTTCCTGTATTTGTTTTGGGTGGGCTCAGGGTCTGAGAATGCATGTAACTCCTTCTGTATGTTTTTTTTTTTTTTTAATAGCAATGGCCTCTAACCTGTGATGTAGAGCTTTGGTGCAGTTATAACCTTAGCACGTACCAAATTTTTTTTTACCAAGATTATGAACACTAATAATGGATAGTGATATTTAGCAATTTATAAACTTTTATAACTAATGGGTTTGTATTTTAGACCATAAGAGCAGACATTATGTCTGTGTACCTAAGGAGATATTAAATTGGGAATTTGTATTCAAGTTAATTCCCCTAAGTATGGTGTGATCACCTCCCCTTGATATACATGGGTCTTCCAGGGAAACTAGTTTAGCCTGGGTACCTCTTGCACCCTTTCTCTACCAGGAGAGGAAGAGAGAGGGGTGCCTTCATAGATCAGGGTCTAGTAAAGTGTCTAATTTACCAAGTCTGGATCTACCAATTTCAAACTCCTGCCGATTTACCTGACTTGAGTCTGGCTACTGTGCTCTGCTTCTTCCTGGTGCAGCCTGCTGGGCCTGGGCTCTGGCTGGAAAAGGTACCTGGGGAGCTGGCCAGCAGGCAGAAGATCTCATTCATATGCTGGGCTTGGGCTCTGGTTGGAAATACCTAAAATATAGTTTTAAAAGTCCTATAACTGAAAACGTTTATTCTAATTAAAGAAAAAACAGTGCCATTTTGTTTTCTTTGCAATATTAGCATGTGGAAAATAGGCAGTCCATAGGGTGGGAGTACTTCAGAGAAATAAGAAGCTGAAAGAAGACTTGGAACAACAACTCACTCTTTTCTCTGTGGGAAGAATTAATGCCAATTATACAATGCTTCTGCTCTAATGTTCAAACATTGTTTATTTGATTGTACCACAGGAAGAACATTTTCTCCTATAACATACATACAGAGGGACAAAGAAAGGAGATATGATTAGGCTCTTTGAGAGAATAGGACTAAAGTAATATTAATTATTGCAAAATTTATTAGTGATAATAAAATCCAGAATGCATTACCCAACATATATATGATGGGAATGCAAAAAGTACATTAAGTAAAAATAGATTGGAGTTTTGAAATGGAGTATGGATTTCTAATGTTGAATTTGTTTTTGCTAAAAGTCAATAAAAATGTTTTTAAGTGGTTTTGAGTGAGAGACCAAGAATATGCAAAATATGAACTTGCATGCAGGTTCTAATTCATTCATCAGAACAGGTGACATTAAAGATTTGAAAGTGAACACCAAGTATTTTTTCTGAGGCCTGTGAAAATCATGCAAAATAAGCAACTGAGACCCAGATGGAGTTGAGGGTAAGTGAGAGCCACTCCAAGCCTTTCTCTGTTTCTGGGGATTGTCACATGTTTTGCGGGCATGCTTTGCTGCAGACGGGCAGTGCATAGTTCTCACTGTGCACATCTTAATCCCTGTGAGTCTAGAAGGCAGCTAACAAAGTGTCAGCTTGCTGCCTGAAAGAAACGAGGCTGGCACTAGCAATGGATCAGGTGAAGTCTTTGCATCGCTCTTGCAGGACTTGCTCTTGGGAGCCATGTTCTTTAGGAGGCACAGACAGTGGCCAATTGAGCAACATAAGATAAAAATGGTGCTCACGGAGTTCTACACTGGAGCTGAATCTAGAATATCCCAAGTGGCCGGAGGACTTTGTATTTGATGTCACACTTAGTGCTTAACTAAAATATGCGGCAGCTGGAAAATGTCAGGAAGGTGCACCACAGACTTATGGGGCCTTCATTCAGGAGGCTGCCAGAGGCTGGGAGTTCAGGCTGCCCCATAGTTAGGGCCTGGACCGTCACTCCTGTGTTAAGGGGGCTCATCCTAGGTGCATCGCCCTTTCATACCCCACAGGAGGTGAATGAGCTGTCTGAATGAGCTGTATGCCTCTCTTTTGTTAGTGGGCAGCAGGGCTACTGCCAGCAGGTCACAGGAGAAGGAGACCCTGTGGGTTCAGGTAGTCCTAGCTTTTGAGAACTATTTCCTGTTGGGAACTCACTGATACCAGCAGCTCTATGTCCTTCTTTTCTCCTTTGCTCCCTCCTTTCTTTTTTCTCTTTGAGCTTCTGCCTGTGCATTGATCCACATTTAGTGATATCTGTAACTGTATGTCTTGCTCGCTTAAAATTTGAACGCTGTAGATCTCTCATGCAAAATTCTAAAGAAGACAGGTTTTCTTGTGGTTTATTTTAAATTAATGAGGTAAGATTTGTGAAGATGAGGTTTTGAATCATATTCAAGGTCATTGGGTCCACTGAATCAGATCAACACCTTATGAATATTATTATCGAGATTATATACTTCCTTTAGTTCATTGTTTATATATGTGATAATTCCCTTGGCTACAAGCTTTGCTCAGTTTTAAGAAAAATATGATGTGATCTCTATCTTGGATAAGCTTCTATATGAGGGCTTTGTGAGGATGAATGACAGACAATAACACAGTGGGAGAAAACTCTTTACTCACACGAGCACTATGCATTATTGGAGAATTAAATCTCCCTTAGAGGAAAAGGGAACAATTTGGAAGAAAAGTGACTTTGATAAAGGAAGGTATTTAAATACAGATATTAAAAATGATCAAATTTAGCTAGAGAAAGATGATAATATATACAGGAGAATAAGCTCTCTGCCATTATGAGAAGAAATGCTAGGAAAACATACAAATGCACGAGCTAAAATAGGGGATGGATCTAGTAGCTACCCAAACAGCTTATAGTGTTCAAGTGAGAACTTCTTATTCACATAAAGTATTCAATGATTTTGGAAGAATTTTTTCATAGAATAGATTTCCTGTTTTCTTTAGATATGGAGTATCCTAATAATCACAATTTAAGATTCCATATAATACATTACAGTTTTTCTGCTTTCTTAATTTTATCCTTATTTTCTGTAATTAGTAGGTTTCAAAAGTAACATCTAAGGAAGGGTTTCTCAATCTTGGTAGAGTCTCATTTTAAATTACCATCAATTTTGAAATGATATAGTTTCTGATGTGTGTGTAGAAGGAAGTTTAGCAGGGCTTTACCTACTAGGCACTAGCAGAATCTTCTCATTGTGAGAGCCACAGTAGTTCCCAGACATGTTCATGTGATCAACTCACCTTTGGAGATCATATAGATCACAGCTGAGAATTTCTAATTGTGTCTCCTTCAAATGCTCTCAACTTCACCTAGTTTTTCAAATTTTAGATCAGTTATTTTCCCAGAATCATTCTTTCTGGTTAGCACAATCTTATTATGATCATTCTTTTGTCTCTGGATAATCACTAACAATGTGTGGTTCTATGCAAAGTCAGATGTAATCTTGGATCGCATCCAGGATTTGCTTAGGCAACTGAAGCTGGCTGAGCTACCTTAGAGTGTGAGAAAATAGCTCTTTCCTCGCCCTGAGAAATGGAGGTGCTCGGTGTTCCCAAATAGAATCACAGGGGCAGCAAGGACATGAGGCCTGTCTCTATTCTTGTTTATCCTGGATTTTTCTCTTACTGTGTTTTCTCAATACAAGAGAATACATGAAGAGATTCTCTTACATCTTGAGACTGTGCTAAATTTTCCCTGCTGCCCAGAGATGGGAGGAGAGAAATAAAGAATAGTAAGAAAATGCATGCTAGAAGCCTGGTTCTGCTTCAGTCTAGAGAGGCTGTGTGTGCATTCTACTCCCATCTAATGGAGGCAGAAAATCCTGAGAAGATGGAAAAAATAGTCATTGTTCAGAGAATTCTCGAGATGCTGCCCAATTTAGAACTATTGGCAGGTAGGCCAGGGTATTATACCAGGAACAGAAATAAAACCATGTATTTTCCACTTGAGTGCTACTTTGTCATAGGAGGAAAAACATCCTTTTGCTTACCCTCTGACTCACAAGGTTTTGTCATTAAATTCTCAAAAGTTTCATTGACAATCACAGAAATTGAATTTCCTGTTTTCTGAGCCGAGAGAAGAACGTTGAATGAATTGGGAATGAACAATTGTGCTTTACAGCAAACCAGGCTCCAAGATGAAATTGTAAGATACAGTACATTTGTGCACAGAAAATTTCTTCTGAAGTTGGTATCACTTTTTTAGTTTAATATGGTATGTGTGTATGATCTCTCTCTCTCTCTCTCTGTCTGTCTGTCTCTCTCTCTATATATGTATATATAAAGGTATATATATATATAATGTTTAGTGTGTTTTCTGGTTTAGTATGTAATGTATGTATTCATGTTATGCATATACTAATGTGCATGCATGTAAAATTTTTTGATTTAGCTCACTTAATGATAATGTTAGGAAATTCCAAAAAATCTAGCCAAACAAAATGTACATTGTAATTGCCAAGAATGAAAGTTTGAGGTTCTCTGGCAGAATCTCATTTTTTGGATTTATTAAAAGAAATTTGAATGGGCTGCAAAAAGGAATAACTGAGTAAAATCTGGCTTGCTTTTTAAGAGTTTCTCATTTGTGACACTGAACAGTTGAATACATGTGTGCAGTTTAAGTGAAAAGATAATTATCAGAGAGAAAAAGAATCCCTTAGAATTTAGGTTTATTTATTTATTTATTTGTGTGCACGTGTGTGTGTGTGTGTGTGTGTGTGTGTGAGTGCGCCCGCGTGCCCGCAGGGTCTCACTATGCATCTCGGACTAGTAGTGATCCTCCTGATTTCTGCCTCCCTAGTGCGGGGATTACAGGTATGTGCCACAATGTCCGGACTACCCTAAGAATTGAAATGAATAAGATAATTAACAAAACAAATACTATTCCAAATGTAAGACTTTAAGCTTTTCAAATTAAATTTATATTCTGTGAATCTTTGAAGAGACAAAACAGTGTGCACTTTCCAAGTGTAAGTTTAAGCAAAGTCCAGAGTGACAGCAAGAGTGAAATCCTGCTGGCCAAGACAGTCACATCTCATTTTATTGTTTTAATTGTTCTGCTTGAAGTGCATTTCTATGCATATTTTACATGAGTTACATAATGACACGTGCTCTATGAGTACAAACAAGTCCTTTTTCCTTTCTCCCTGTGTTTTTTCCCATTTTGCTTTACTCAAGGAAAGATCCACTACAGTTTAGGAGCCTTTTCTTTGCAAATGGAACCCTGCATTTCCATTCACTTCACTGACATTGTTGCTTCTTAATATACAGATTTTAATACTAATATGTTGATTTTCTGCTTTGATAGAGGAGTATGTTAGCTCTCATGTGGTACCCCATTAGACGTTCACTTATTCAATTAGAATGAGGTAAATATGTATGAGTAGATCTCTAATGCTTTGTTTTAAAGAGAGAACAAGTCAACAGACAAGCTCCACTCGTGGTTCCCTTTAAGCCCTTCTCTTGGAGCTCAGGATGCATAGATCGTAGCACTTTTTTGAGATCATGAAGTGATGATCATCATTTAATATTCATCAGTAAGCCTTAAACTTATGCATTCCTTAATCTCTGGAAACATTGAATTTGACATTGTATTTGTCAAGAAGAATTTTGCATGTGTGATTAAATGTATTAGCATGTGGAGGGAGCCACTGAAGCTGGAAACTGGTCCTAAGTGTGAGAGCAGGACAAGACCACAGTGCCTAAAATAGTCAAAAGCTACCTCAGTCTTGAGGAAAAACATCCTGCCTAGAAACTTTAAGCTATTAGTTGCTAGGCAACCTTGTGCCTCCTAATACTAATTTTGAAAAGAATAAGTAAACAGTTCTACTATTGTTGTTCAGTCATCTTTTCTCATCCAGAAAGAGGCTTCTACCTGACCTCAGCTCTTGTCACTTGTCAATCTCCTCACCATTTGTTCCTGACACTACCATGAGCTGTGCTGGTTTACAGCAAGCATAGACTAAATTCGCTAAGTGAACTTACCCTAATAACATTTTTTTTTAAGCAAAGGGCCTTTTCACACAAGAGGGACAAAATAACTGGAGAAAGGTTAAAAAGAAATTCTCTACAAAGGAAAAAAAAGATTTGTTTGGAAGAGTTTGTAATATTCTTAGGAATGCAAGTAGGTTGTTAACATTACAGCTTTAGAGACAGAGTAAGTTCATTGCTCAAAAAATGTACTTGAAAAATAGTAAAATGTATCCTTAGGATGTATAATAAAAATACAATGAATTTTGCTGCCAAGTCCCATCCAACAAAAAAATGCAGGCTCATTAAGCATTACCATTATCTTGATCTACTTTTTTCACAGAATGTAGCACCCTGTGACTGTGGGCATTTGATTTCCAGTCCACAATGACTATGTAAGGCAAATGTTTCCAATCAATTCGAGGCATGGAGGTACCCACCACAGCACAACTGAAGACATTTAGAAAACAGAACTGCCAGAATTGTTGAGGAAGGGACAAGAGCATATGTTCCTACAACACAGTTGTGAACTATATAGAGTGAATGGCATAATACTGACTTCCAAGTGGGCTTACAGGATTTTGGCCAGCAGTTGTCAACACATAGTGAAAAACCTAAAGCACTCAGTACAAGTTGGGAAAGGGTATTGAGGGAAGAGGAGTTTCAGGGCGTTTTTCCCAAACCCCACTCACTTGCTCACTATGCTAAAGGTAGAAGTTCTACTTCAGAACATTTGAAACAATTGGAAAAAACTCACTGTGTATTGTTTTTCAAAAATTCCCTTCAAAAGTAAAGGGGAACTGAATCAGGGTTTTCAAAGATGATTCTACCATTCATCTAGGCTATTCCCAGACTGTCTTGTGATGCCACATCAGCCCACGTCTATAGGCAGGGCAGTATGTGAGATTAGTGTGTTTAAGCATGATTAAAAACTAAGAGAAACTGTGAGGCTCTTGCCTGGTGAAATAAATAGAAAGTAAACTCCCTCAAAAATGTCTTTTAAGGACCCAAGACATGGCATTATGTCTAGGACTTAAGAAGACAGAGGTTTTGTATAGCAAGTCAAGAAAGGCTGACATACTCTATGACCCTTTCTTTTTAAAATGACAAAAGAATGAAAAGCCTGGACTTATGCTTGACAAAAACTTCTGGGGAAGAATCCTCTTAAATGATTATTTTTGTCATTGCCTCTAGACATTTTTCTAAATAGGAATGGAAAATTAAAAAGCAACAATCCAGTCTATTTAACAAAATTATTATGCTGGTATCCCTAATAAAAGTGAATTTGAATTGGAAAAATATTTCTTCTAAATCACACCTGTATTGAGAGAGTTTTTGTAAAATAGCTAATACCAGGGAGTCAGCTTCAGGCTCTTTTCTTCTTTGCTCAC
>NDGN011467003.1:0-11679 GCA_002564285.1 Tympanoctomys barrerae
TATTATGTTTTACAGATTACTAGAGATAAAGTTTTAAACTTGTTATTGATATACAGCATAAAACACCCTGTCAATTTGGGTTAGAAAATTAAGTTTCCCTGTACTCCTGAATCTTGTTTTTGTGCATTATGTAGCACCTTGAGATTCTTCCTAAGGTTTCCAGATTCTCATTTCAACGTATGCGTCCTCACTGCAATGGCATTTTCTGTTCCTTTGACCCTTATTACTGTCATAAAAAACCTTTGCATTTCTGTAGGCACTTACTGGATGTTCCTGCTTATATCATTTTAATTCAATACTCTTTTCTTAAAGAGCCTGTTTTCCTGCAGCACAGTCTGCGAACTGCAGGCCTGCGGTGCTGCTTCTGGCCAGCACCTCCTCCCCTGCCCCTGCTGCAGACCTTTGCTGTCCTCTCACTGCTGTGGCTCTGCAGTCTATGGAACTGGCAGTGAGAAGCACTAGGGAACCCTTCTTTTGCGAAGCTACCTCCTAACTATGGTGAGAAGCTACCTTCAGTCACTGGAAGACAAAGTTCAGTTAAATCAACAGAGATGTAGAAAGAGGAATAATACCATTGCAGAGGCAAAACTTGAAAACTACATTTATAGAGATGATAAAAGTCTTTGATATAAAACAATTCTACAATCAGTAAAAACATCTTAGCCATGAAAGAAATTCTACTATCAGTAAGAAAAAAATTGTCTTTAGAAAAAATTAAGTTCTTAAAAAGCAGCTACAGTGTTTTGAGCGTCAATCATTCAGTAAAAGCTGTGAATAGTGCCTCACTTACCAAAGGTGTGAGTATGGCATGGTGGAGATTTGTTTGGTACGGTCAGGATCTGTCTTGTAGACACATTAGTGATTAAAACTATGATTAAAGTTTGATCAATGCTTAAGATTTTAAAATAAAGTATAAATAATAAATCATAACATAATTTAGATTTTTACTACTTCATTTGCAATGTTTGATAGAGTAATTGGCTAACAGCAGTTTACCCCAATAATAGTTCATTTACTCCCAAAGATCCCATAGTTGAATTATTGCTATAGATTCAGCTACTAACCAGTATGAATTCTAATATGCCCCAAATGGGCACTAACAGTACAAGTATCCCATTCTCTTGCTGTAGGAGGGTGGGACAATGAGAGAGCGTTAGCCTCAGTAGTCATTTTTATGAGTCAGGGAAATCAGCTTCTTTAGCTGACTTACCCTCATTGTTCACAATCCATTCACAATGATAACCATAACTTAAAGGAAGGGCTAAAATATAATCACAAGGGTAAGGCATGCACTATCCCTTAAAATCATTTTTTCTTAATCTCTAAGGGAAAAGACAATAGATTTGGGGTATGTAGCACAAAATGTTAACCCCCCCAGCACACTGTCAAAAGATAAGAACTGAGAACACTGGGCTTTATTGCTTTACAGCTTCAATTTACTACAACTGGAAACATACTATTTCCACCTGCAGTCTTGTGGACTTCATTCCTTACTCCTTTTAAGAATTTATGGTTATGGTTGTTGCATTAAAATAGTATGCAGTGACTTGGATATTTTTCCTAGAGCATGCAATGTTTACATTTAAGGGAACTCTGTAAGGTATTCTTCAGCTGAATTATTCCAGAAGTATTTCTAGAGTCCTTGTAGACTTTAATTTTTCTGTTTTCCTCAACTATTCCCTTCTATCACTGTCTCTCCTCTATTTCTATGGGTTTTTTGGTAATTTTAGTCCTCATTTTTACCCCTCTCTCTGGTCAGATACATTTGTAGCCCATATTATTTCCCCCCCAAGCCTCTGCCTTATATTTCTATCTACCTACATTTCTTTATGTCTCTCATGTGGTATCTTATGCTTTTTGTATGTATTATTTCATGATTTCCCACCTGGTTTCTGTACCTTGTTTGTTCTATTCCTGTTGCAGTTTTTTACTCTACCACTTTAAGATCGTAGGCTTCAGTTTCTCATGAGTTTCTTTATTAGTTCTCGCTTTTGCCTTTGTTAAATTTTATGTGCAAAGTTGTATTTGAAAATCTTTAAGCACGGTATTTTTCTCATTAAATGACAATCACCACAGCACGTATAGCTGTGTGAATATCTAATATACACAAACTAAATTTGAACACATGCTTAATGCAAAAAGGTAGGCTCTTATTAGCCCAGTTTTTCATTGTGGATATACAGTGTAGGTTGCATCAGACACAGACAGTGCTGGAGTAGGCCTTGAGAAGGCAGGTTGAGAACAATGATAGCAAGGTAACCAAGGACACTGGGAGAAGATATAGATGGAGGATGGAATGATTAATGCTGTATAGACACAGTACAGGTGTTTGGTACTTGGGCAAGTGGTCAGAAAACAAATTGAACATTTATGTTTCCTGACAAAGAGATTAGGAAATGAAGTTGAATACCTTTATAAATGAAGCTTTGAGTAAGCTACTGTCTGGATTGATTTCTTTGGCATTTGCTAACACTGCAACAATGCATTCTATTGGGAATTCCTTTGTTTGTGTTTCCTGAAGACGGGAATTAACTTTTAATTAATGGAATTAATAAAGACATTGTAAAACAGCTGTGATAGTTTTATTAGCAAGCACAGTAGTTCTAACCAACTGCAAAGTATTTCAGGGATAATGATGGTGTTTGCTCAAAACTTTCTAAAATTGACAGCTCTTCAAATAGATGGCATTTCACTAAAACTTGATGATAAAAAAATTAAATAGAAAGATCTAATCTGGGTCCACTTCAATCTCATTTGATTGTTTATTTAAAGGAAACAACTTTGATTATTCACTCATATTATTTCAAACTAGATTTGAACACTCACCCAGAATTGCCGAGCACCTTTTACATACAACACACTATAGAGATACAAAGTTGAATTAATCAGAGAATGTTAATACCTGAAGAGGTGGTGGTATGGAGTTAACAGCAGTGACAAAGATTAAGAAAGGCAGAAACACAATGCTCTGTGGAATAGTCATGTGAGGGCAGGAGCTTCATGCTGGTCAATGAAGGCATTCTGTGCAGGTTCTGGTTCGGGGTGACTGGGACAGTGGTCAGAGACTAGTCATAGAAAGATGGCAAGAAGAGCGTTGATCGCAAGGCCTGACAAGCAAGTCAAATTATGTTAACTGAGGGCCTGGGAGATAGCTCAGCAGAATAAGAACTTGCTTAGGCAAGCTCAGTGACTAGGGTTTGATCCCTGGCACCACGTGCTGATGCCGCTCTGGCCCTGCTCCCAGGTGCACTGAGCTGGGAACTGACTCTGGACATGGTAGCACATGTCTGTAAACCCAGTGTTAGAGAAGCTGAAAATAGGATCGCTATGAGTCCAAAGTGCATGGTGAGACCTTGTACCAAATACATAAAAATAAAATATTATTATTAATTATTAATTATAATAATTTTTTTTGCTGAACCAAGGATTTAACTCAGGCCCTTGTACTTGCCAAGGAAGCATTTATTCTCCTGAGCCATCTCCCCTGCCCCCCAAAATAAATTATGTTAAGAGAAAATACTTTCCAATAAGCACTTTCTCTAAGTCAAAAGAAATGTCCATTAAATTGAAACACATCATACTCAAGTAGCAGGTAACACAAGGAAAAGACTAGTTTAGTAGTTTAGATTTCAAGTGTACTGGAAAGGAGGAACACTAATATGGCTATCAGTTCTTCAATTTCTGTGGAAATACATGTTTGTTTTCCATGTTCAATAATTATAAAATTATAAAATTTCAAATATGTGTTCAAGATGAGTGTGAAATGTCACACATCTGTCACTCAGTACACTTGTGGTGCTACTGCAAGGCAGTTGATCTTGTACCTTTGATTGGTTGATCCTCATGCCCAATGGATCATCAAATGCCATTTCTAGAAATCTTATTACAAAAATATATGCATTTTTACCTCCTACATACATTGAGACTGTTTTTAAAAAAAATTTATGTATGCTATTTGTAGTGTCTCCGTTTTGTCAATTTCTTCACTTTTTAAACTTGGTTTATTAGACTTAAAAGGGCCAGTTGTCATCCTACAAACAGGTCAAGTCATTCTTAACTTGAAAAACAGTCCACAGAATTAATACAGCTTGTTAGTGCTCAAATATGCATGGACATCTTCTTGACATGAAGTTTTATACCCATTTGATCCTTTTAAGATCTTTTATTTATTTAAAGAGAGATAAACTATAAAAATGGTACAGAATTTCAAATTAAGAAGATAAAAAGTTGCCAATGGTTACCATATTGCATACTGTTATTTCAAAGTAGTTGCTCAGATTACCAGAGATAGGCATACCAAATTGATTGAACAATTAAGCACTAACTGACCCTTATAATGAACTAATAGATATTAGTAGTGCAATTATCTTAGCTATCTTATATATGGTCTATCTATCTATCTATCTATCTATCTATCTATCTATCTATCTCTTCTTTTCTCCTTTCCCCAACCCAGTTTTCTTTTCCTTTTTTAAATACTATCTTTTTCTTTCACAATATCTATTGTACTTTTTGGATCTTATTTAGAATTTCAGTTCCTTACACTTAGAAGACAATATGATATTTATATATGTAAGTCTGATTTATTTCACTTGATTTGTAACCTTTTTGCTTGAGTTGCAGGCAGTCTCTAGTTCCATCCACTTAAGTAAGAGCCTCAAATTTATACATTATTTATAGCTGAATAATACTCCATTGTATAAAAATGTCACATCTTTTTATCCATTCCTCCATTGATTGACATTTAGGCTTTTCCAAGATCTAGCTATTACAAATTGTTGATTTGAATAAAAAACAATATTCAGTTAAATATAATGTGTTTGGTTTTAACTTTTTTAGAGATATGAAAATAAGTTAATATTTATCTTTTTTGAGTTATCCTTAATGAAAACGATTCATAAACTATTATTATTATTGCCAATGTTGTAGGATTATCTTCATAATTGACATTAGATAGACTAGATAGTAAGTATAAGTAAATATCCTAACTCTAATGTGCAGAAACATTTTCTTTTCTTTTATTGTTTTATCTCTTGTACACGACACTATTCTGGCCTGCTGGAAGTGGTGAAGTCTAGTCACAAAACCAATGTAGATTAAAGGATAGAAGTCTTGCTTTGGAGGCCTGGCTTATGGTATAAACTGGAGATTCTATCACACATAAAAATAAAAATTAAAAAGCAGGAAAATGAAAAAACTAGCATAGAAGAATTAGTGAATAGTTGTTGACTAATTTCATTTGTGTTTTTGCTATTAGTATACATTTTTGGCAAATAATGAATTCTGATATTTTCTAAGAGCTTCCTTAGACAATCACCTTCACTGTTATAAAAAGTAATAATATAAGAGCAGGGAAAATATATTATTTGGCTTCTTTATAAACTGTGTACTAAATTTTATCTTCTCATAATTGTATCTCTGAAATTTATTTTGTGCAAATGCCAATCATCACAGTTTGTATAGTGCCAGACACTCATTCAAGAATAAACTCTACTGATCTTTCTTTCTTTCTTTTGAACTGGGATTTGAACTCATGATCTCATGCTTGCCATGCACGCACTGTGCCACTGAGTTATATCCCCAGTCCTTTGCTACTGATTTCTAGATTTAGTTCTTTAAGAGTAAATGTATGTTATACTTTAGATTTAGCTTTTTGAGCATTTAAAAGTATATGTGTATAAAAATAATATAAAATGCAACATAGTATTGACTTACAGATCAGTTCATTCAACTGGAGATTTTCCTAAAACCTTTTCTATAAGAATTATATTAAGCTCATTAATTTCTATTATATTTAAAAATTAATTCTCAGGGGCCAGGGAGATGGATCAGTAGAATAATCGCTTCCCTGGCAGGAGCAAGGGCCTGAGTTCAATCCTTGGTTCCACCAAAAAAAAATTAACTCTAATTAATATATGAAAAAAAGTGTAATGATATAACTAGGACAGTTATACTTTTTTAAGGTACTACCATATGTCTCCTTAAAGAAATCATAATCTACTATTCTAACAGTTAATACTTATAACAAAGTATGAAGTTTTGATTAACATAATGATGTGATTTAAAATTATTTTATGTTAATCTTTGTATTATGCTAGGTATTAAACTGTAAAACTCAGTATCACATGTTTATGAATTATAAATAACATGTTAGGTATACATGTACAGTTTTCTTTTTAATTTAATTTTATTTTGAAGAGTAAAAAACAAAAGCAAGAACAAAAATCAGAAAAAATACAGAAACAGGGTAACATATAATACATATGCTATAGATTTTCAAAGCCAGAGTATCTGATTAACAATGTTTGATATATTATCTATTTTTATCATCAAATTTGTTGCTCAAATTAATAGATATATTTATGTAAGGTTGGATATACAATTGAATATCACTGCTTGATTTCAAGAAACTTTAAATTTTTGTTATTATCTCTCTTTTTTTCTTCAGTTACTTGTTTTTAAAATTTGTTTTAAAGGGAGTATAGTAAAAATTGGTATGACATTAGAAATGGTACACAATTAGAAGATCAAGGTGACAGGCATTCAAGCATGGCTTTATATTATCCATTATTGTCCTCAATGTAGTTGCTTGGAGATGAAAATTCTACACATTAACTGCTATTTTCAAAGAACTGATGAAATTCTTAGTACATCCTGTATATGTACTTGCATATTTTTATCCCTACCTTCTTCCTCTCTTTCTTATACAGCTTTCACTGAGCATGCGTGCTTGAAACATCTGCTGCATTCCAGGAACCATTTAATCTCTGATGAGGTACCAGAGAACAATTTAGGCAAAATCTGTTGCCTTTTACTTTCCTGCTGAGGCGTTTATATTTATGAACTGAATTAACCAATGTGAACAAAATCAATTTATTTTTTATCTCAATCTAATATTTATAAACATAAAAATAACACATCATTATTTATTTATTTATCTTTTTATATTAATTTTATTGAGAAAGAAGCAGCAATGAGACAGTTTCCAAACATATTAGTAGGACAGTTACAATAATTAATACATTGCTTATTGTTGTCTTCATAGTAGTTATTCATAGTACAAAATGCAGACATGGTATCTTGTCTAAGCACTATTAGTTCAAAACTTTCTACTTATTGAATTAAGAGAAAATAGCTGTATATCTATGCTAACTAACATATATATATGTATATATATATAATATTTATTTTCCACTACAAAATGGTTCTACATTTATATTCCCCCTTTTTGCTTATTTTTTCAGAGATGGGTATTCCATTGCCATTCATATATTGTAGGTGCATGAATTCAGCAAGGTAATCCAATATAGTCCAGCAGTCTATAGTAGTAGTGGGTTATCCACATGACTGGCAATGTCAGAAGTTAACACATCATTATTTAGATAGATTATGTGTGACAACATCTTTATTTCCTCGTCTTGAAGAATCCTAAGAATAATCTTTTAAGAAGTGCTTTTATCCTTGTTATGCTAGTTATAAAATGATGAAAGGCTAGGTTAAATAAACTTGTCAAAGTAACATAGTTATCAATTACTGATGTTCACATAGAAGCCCCAGGTAGGCTAATGTCAGAATTATTATGCCTTCAGCAATGGCTATTGATAAATCATCTCAGAAGACATAATTTAATATATAGACATTCCCATGTAATTTGTCTACTTTAAAAAGAATGCTATTCTGGGGGTACATACTTTTGAAATGACAGCTAATGAGCAAAGTAACTTAACACTTGCAAGTTTCTGTAATGTGGTTTTGAATTCATAATGAAAACATAGTGGAAATTCCTGATTGAGTTGTTACTGAAATTCCTGATTTTGAGACACATTTTAATGCATGAGAAAGCAATGAACAACCAAAAAAAGGCAGTAAAGAAACAATTCCATTTGTTATTACATCAAAGAAAAAGTATTTTGAAAAAATTTATTAAGTGGTTTGCTTATATATTGACCATCAAAAAAAGCACCAATAAAAAAGGAAAAACCAAATGAATGGTAAGACATTCTGTTTTATACATTATAAGATCAATTATTAAGACTAAAAATATGCACCCAAATGATCAATAGATTAAATAAAATCCTTGATATCGGCATTGTGCTCATTTTAGAAATTTCAAAAACATCACCCTGAAATTTTAAGGGTTCTGACAAGTGAAAATCTCTAAGTAAACATAAAAGTAACATTTTCATCTCCAAGCAGTGGAATGAAATTGTAATCACTCTACAATTCCAACTCTACTATAAAGCTATAGTAATTAAAGCAGTATTGCATAAAGATAAGATAAACATAGATACTATTGATGGAGAGCCTATGACACACATACCACAGTGAGGTTTTTGCATCATTGAAAGCTCTAAGATGTTCATCATCACTTATATAAACCAGTAACATAGAAATATCTATATTTTAATATTAGAAGTATTATTATTAAAATAAATACACCTATGATCATAAAGGCACTATGACAACTCAAAAAAGAGGAAAGCATCTAACAAATAGTATTGAAACAACCATATAGTCAATGGTAAGGGACTTAAGTTGAACTTTGACATCATGCCATATTTGAATAATGATTGATAATGATTAATAAATTTATTAAAAGCACATAAGCAATAAAATTCTTAGGAGCAAATTTAGGGATTGGTCTCCATTGCCAAGGTCCAGCCTCAGCCTCCAGGGAATAACCTGAGGAGAGAGGAAAGTGGGTGACAAAGAAAATACAACTTAGAGAAACATAGTGTGGTTAGGAGGGAGGAAGAGTGAGTCTCTTCAACACAGAGCAAAATCAGTTACCTCTATGCATACATGAATGATTACATAAGTTTCTTTATGAAAAAACCAACAGATGTGTAGCTTTTCCTCAGTAGGCAAAAAAATCTAAATTTTGATTGATATGAGTACACAGTCTTCACAAGGAGTAGACATGAACTTAGTCAACCATTGTTCATTCTGTTCTGACTATTTCTACCCTAACCACAACTCTCAGCCCTCAGGGGGTGCTTTCTCATTGCCTCAAAGTCTTGATTCTGTAAACTTCCTCATTATTGTTGAATATTGTTGGCTTAGATTTGTCCCTTTCTTCAGGTTTACAAGGGTAGGGACAAGGAGTCAATCTCTGAAAGAACCTTGTGAAGATAATTATGTTATGACAAAACCCTGAGTGACTGTGTGCTTTGCTTCCCATGAACCCTAAGCCTAAAAGTGCGCAAGGGGTTTGTGGAGATGTCCATGTGAGGCTGTATTTTACAGATTCTCCAAGCCCAACGTGACTTGGTCAGCAGTCAAGTGGTGCCGGTTTGCCAGACTTCATAACCTTGGATTTGGTAATCTTTTAGTAGACATGGTGATGAAACCATATACAACAAAAGAAAATGAGATAAGAAAGGTGTAAAAATTTACACATCAAGCACATTATTAATACAACGAGAAGACAATATTGAAAAAATATTTGCATTTTGTATGAGAGTCTTGACAAATGTCATGTAATAGGAATATGTAAAATACTTGTATAACATCTGATAGCTTGTTTAAACTTAAGACTGCATAGCAAGGTATGTTGTGTGTAAAAACTTCATTGTTCTCTGGAACCAAAAGATATATAATTGAGTCCTAGTTTGATACTCAATATTTGGAGCACTGAGAGAGTCACAAATTGTGGAGTTCAACTTTCAAATGTAAAGTATTATGATAAATTGTTGTCTTTTCTATTTCCTGTAGACATAAGAAGTCACACTAATATCCATATATTAAATATATTAGAAATGTCCATTGAGATCAGTTTGTATGTAGCCCCCTCATCACTTTACTCAGAGCTAAACAACAACACAGTACATTCCACCGGATGACGTTAGGATAAGTAAAGCTCTGTCCCTTACCTTTGTTCTTTGCTGTCATGGTGCATAACTTTATTAAAGAGCAGAATATGTGAGAAAAAACAGACTTTATGTGAATATTATTCGAGTCAGGGAAGAAAGTTTATTATTGTTATTCCTCATCATTAACTATAACATTGTCTGTCCTTCATAAAGCCAACACAAAATATGACTGATTTCAGAGTTTGGAAACAGCTATTAGTTTTAAAATACAATTACATTCTTTATTCATGTTTTGTGCTTAATGACTAATTAATTCAAAAATAGGAGCTAAGCATGGTAACACTGGTCCCTGCTATTAAAATCTCTTTTATCAATAGCATCATGATGCTGAAAATTGCCCATGATAATTATTTTCTTTTTAGAATGTAGTTATACTGCTGTGCTGGCCCCTCCCCTGGGGCATGCTGAGACCACAATTAAGACAGGGCGTGGTGGCATGAGCCTGTAATCCCAACACTTGGGAGGCTGTAAACAGGAGAATCACTAACAGTCTAATCTAGTAGTGAGACCCTGGACACCCAGTAGATCCTTTCCTAAAATACAGGGAAAAAAATGTAGTTATAGGGCTGGGGAGATAGCTCAGCAACATAGGTGCCTGCCGGGAAAGCACAAGGTCCCGAATTCGATGCTTGGTACAAAAATAAATAAATAAATAAATAAATAAATAAATAAATAAATAAATTGTAGTTACATTTTTAATTCTGACAAAAGCATCTTATGTTTACCTATCCCCAAATTCTATTTTTTCCCCAAAGTTCTACTTTCATGAAACAATCGTGTTGAACAAATTACTGGCTAGCTTTTTATCAATATCTTTCTTTTAAAATTGGATTTATTCTCCTCACTGAGTGGCAGGTAAGCTGAGTATGCTCTTAGCCTCACGGTCAAAGATGAAGAAATAGAAGAAACGACTTGGCTCATTAGCTATGAAGATAGGTAGGTATCCAGTTCATAGGCAGACACCGACACAGAGTATTGCTGAGTTTCTATTCATTTCCTTATTGCTCGTATACACTAGTAATGATTTTTTTCTCCCTGTGATGCGGATGCAGTTGCAGCTGGAAGAACTTCTGTTTAACACTCTTTGCAAAAGTAATGCATGATCAGATAAGATATTTTCTTTATGCCTCTGATATGCGTGTAAAACCTGGAAGCAAAAGGAAGTTCCCACAAATGGTGGATGCTGCATCATTCATTCATATCTTCTCTGAGTTCAAGGTAATGTTTTCTTCCAGCGACATTCCTTCCTAATACATGTAATAAAACAGCAGGTACAGAATTCAACTGCAAAGGAATTTAGAATTAGAAAAGGTAAAGCTTTAAGGCAGATAGAAAAGGTAATATTATATTGAAAGTCATCGGAAATTTAAGGCTCAAGTACACTCCTTTCTAATAAGGAAAGCAACAAACACCCCAAGGTAGATCTTGAATTTCATATGTATTCCCATTCTGTTTTGTCATCTCTCTGTAGGCTATTCTATCTTGGTCCTTTTTTGCTAGGTAAGTCACAGATGCAGGTCTTGAAATAAATCATACTTCAACCATACCCATTGTTTCCATTTCTCAAACTAATTAATTAATTTAATAATTTCCTTCTTCAGTCTTTGTACAAATCTTCTTAATGTAAATGCTCATACAGTAAACGTATTCTTATTTTTCATGGGTATTTTAAATATATACACCTTTTGGTATTTGTCACTTACATTATCTTCCAATTAAACATTTGTTTATTTATTTATTTTTCTGTATTTTAGGGAAGGGTCTACGGGGTGTTCAGGGTCTCACTACTAGATCAGACTCATAGTGA
>NDGN011467004.1:0-12171 GCA_002564285.1 Tympanoctomys barrerae
GTTTTGAAACTGTCTCATTGTTATTTGTTTCTCAATAAAATTATTTTAAAAAAGAATTAATGTAATCAATTCCTATATAATTATTCTAAAATATTTTATTATATACATATAATATAAAATATAGCTCATAATCCATATTTTAATTTTTATTTTAAACATTTCAATATTGCCTCACATCTTTTTGCAATATTTCAGCATAGGTGAGGGTTTTTTTGGCTTAATAAGTGCAAAGTAACTGTCAACAGTTTATGAACCCATTCTCAGTACATTCCAGACTTTAAGTCATGCTATCCTTTATGACAGAAATGCAAAAAAAAAATCATAGGCTTTCACTTATAATTGTTGCTAATGAAAGGGGATTTGTTCTCCTGTCACACAACTAGAGATTCCTTTCAACTCGTTTTCATCAAAAGATTAAGAAAGGCAGGTGACAGTGAACATTAGGGGGCAAATTGCATAAAATTACTAGATGTGAATTATTGGAAAAGGTAGAGTACAAATAATGGCCTGTGCATTTAGCCTTGCAAACATGGGACAATAAGCCTCCCACCTGACCTTGAAAGGCCATGCAGAGAGAAAAAGAACTACAATCATATTTAGTGACAGGGATGGTTATACATAAACTACAAAGGAAACAACTTGGAATAAAGATAAAATTCATTAGACTGTTCGCTGTATGGACACTTGGAATCCAAATAATTTCCAAAGGAACATTTATTTTAATCAACAATCATCATAATTATTAATAGAATATAAAATGTATTTTTATATTAATTATGTGTTGGGAGTCCTCAACATAAGATTTTTTGATATAATGTGTATTGAAACACAATCTTTCTCTAAGCCTTCACTTCACATCCAGTCTGTTCTAAGTGTTGCTAAGTTCCTCGTGATTCCCTGTGCCAGTTCCAACACCTGCACTGTGGTCTTTAACTAGTTCACTTGTTCGGATACATGTCTATACCTCCCATGTCACCCTGTAGACTTCTCCTGTCTCCTTGTGACCCCACCTGCTGAACATAAACTATAGCTGCAAGACATCATGTATGACTCCTTCCTTAGGTTTGGGTTTCAGGCATATACAAAGCTAGGGGAAGTGATGGAGACATTACGCATTCATTTTAATTTTACTGAATCACACAGTTCAGATGCTCCAAGGGAAAGCATCTTTCAGGGATGGGACTTGAAATAAATCATGCTCATAGTGAAGAACAAACAACTCATCTCATCATTCAATCTATCAGTTATGCTTCCTGATATGTAGTGTGACATTTTCTCTCAATGTGCTTATCTTATCAACTCATTTTATAATATTTTGCAGTTTTGTGGTTTTATTGCAACATAAATAAACATGCACACAAGCTGTCTACTCATTTTTTCCACTGATCAGAATGGCCCTGGATTGGTAACTTGGATGCTAACTGATCCACTCTTTCCAGAATGGATTTGTGGTTGTTAGAAGAGACATTGCAAGAAGTCTCTGTGCAGTAAGACTTGTTGCACAGCAGCAGCACCCTCAGCTCCTTAGCATGGTGCCCAAACACTTCTGAAAGCCACTGAGCAACATCTTTTTGCTACTTCCATACCCTATGTGGGGCATCAGGACCTGGCCCTTGAACCTTCTGTGCACCCTCTTGTCAGTGCCTCTGGGTTTCTTCCAGTTGTGCTTCATTTTGACATATTTGTCTGACTGGTGTCTGATGAAGTTCTTGGTCCTCTTTTTTTTTGGTTGGTCCTCTTTTTGAATTTCCCATGGTCCATGAGGCGTCTTATGTCTGCCATGGTGCTGAGTCAGAGATGGCTGCCACCTGCATAGGAAGCACCAACGAAGAGCCAACTCATATGTTTTATATTAGTCCTATTATGTTTTCCATTTGATGGAGACATAATAGATCTTTCTACAGCTATTCTTGATTATAATGAGGAGTACATAATAAAGCCATTGATTTAATACATAATATGTGCCAGGTAATTTACTAGGTTTGGGAGAAAAAGCAGAAAGTATATACAACTGATAAAATATACTTTCATGATAAAATATATTTCATCTGCAATTATATTATATGCTGTATAAGATATAGTGAATAAATGTGTCATATAAGATTTTCTATACATGTATGCACAAGTTATATATACACACAATTTATGATGTGCACAAGTCATTTATATCATTATAAGATGTACTCTCTGACAAAAATAAGTAGGGGAAGGTTGGGGAGACAACTTAGTGGTTTAAGTGGCTGCCTGGCAAGCACAAAGACCCAGTTTTATTCCCTGGTACTGCATGTAGCGCTGATCCTGGAAACACAGGAACACCATGCTGGTGAGCGGTGAGACTGGGGGTGTTGGCACATGCTTGTAATGCCAGAGCTGGGAAGGCTGAGACAGGAGTAACACTATGAGTCCCAGCAGCATAGTGAGACCCTGTATCTAATAAATAAATGACTGAAAAATTAAAAATAAATAGGGGAGGGGATAAGGATTATCTGACAAGAAGAACTAGATGAAACTAAATAAATACATAAAGATAAACAAGTCATGGCCTGGAGAATAAACTAATAATGTCACTATGAACTAACAAGAATAGTCTTTCTTCTAATCCTCAACTGGAGTATGTGGAATTTGATCACAAATATTCTATCATTTATCTGACAGAGTGGAAGTTTGATATGGACCACCAGTCTCACACCCTAAAAACATGACATGACTCATTCTGTTAGGCAAATGTCATTTTCCATGGCACTGTTTGGTTATATGACCCATAAATATGCATTGGATCTGTTTTTCTTTTTTTTCTGTATCTAGGAGAGGCTCTACAGAGTCTTCAGGGTCTCACTATGTAGATCGGACTCATAGTCATTCTCTTGTTTTCAGCCTCCCAAGCACTGGAGATATAGGTGTGTGCCATCACGCTCAGTCTCAATCACGGTCTCCTCAAAATCTAAATGCAACACTATCATATTATCCAGCAATCAATTTTATTTCCGGGTGCATCTCCAAAATAATTGAAATCAAAATCTCAAAGCGGTATCTGTCCTCAGTAAAATCAGTCTAAAATTATGTATGTATGAAGGAATAACAAAAATCTGCTCGATTAATGCAATAGAATATTAATCAATTGTAAAACAAGGAAAATCTGCATAAATGACAACATGGATGAGTATAGAAATAAGAAAAGTAACTGGAGGATAATACTACACTCTTTCTTTAACAGGAGGAAGAATACAATTCACAACATATAAGAGAATGTTGGCTTCCAGTTTTGGGGTAAATAATATATGTGGAGAAATAGTGGTCTTCAATAAAGTTTAAGTTCTAGAAATATTACTTAAAAGAAAGAAAATTGTCTTTGGGCCATGACAAAATATTAAAAACAAAATAGTCTTATTAAAGTAGTCTAGGATTTTTTTGAATCAATTCAATGAGGCTAGTATTTCAATTGTGGACTTAGTATANAAGTAAGCAACTTCTACATTGGAAGCCCCCTGACTGATTCATTCTTTTAAAAAATACAAGCATCTTCTTAGGGAAACCACTTTCAACATAAAACAAATATTGCCCATTATGTATCAGGGAGACTATTACTTTATTTCAAATAATTGCTTCCTCTCACAAATTCATTTTTAAGGTGGAAAGTCACTTAACAGGACATAATGTAGCTCATTATGAGGAAATACTCTTTAATTATAGTGATTCAGTATCAATAAAAAGGGAGAATTTCCTTAGAAGAAGAATGTATAATGAGTTACCTGAACAATCACTTTCGCTCTATCAAGAAGAGCCTTTCAATGGTGCACCAGATCAAAAAACATTTAAACAAATTGAATAATTTGGTGAAAATTAATATGTTGATCTAATTTCTGTACTGCTGAGTCATTCATATAACTCTATTAATGCACACAAAGTATTAAGATATCATAGTCTTCTACTTATCCCTATTCCTTATTAATTCTAAGAAGAATATCTTTCTGCATAATTTTATAATGGATATGGTTTCATATCCCTTGGGCATATAGTTTTCTGCAGAAGATCTTGTCCAGTAGAAGCTAAAGCTTCTAGCATTTCTTGCACTAATCAATTGAACCTTGAAATTATTATCTTCTCCTCAAAGATCTGGTAGGACATGAGGCATTTTACAAAAGGATGCATTCAAGCCTGTCCCTACCCTATTTCTTGTCCAGGCTGCTTATCCGAATTAGTCTGTCATCTTTTCCCTGTTTTATTTTGACATTTTACTCTATAGCTCTTGGGTTCTGCTCCTTGATTCTTTGTCTTCATGTTCATGAAATTTTCTGACTCATAATTTCATCTCCACCCAAATCCAATGGATTCTATTCTTTAGCTACGTAATTACAAATCTACTAAACTGTACCCCAAAAGAATTAATGTTATCACTATTTGCAGGGATTGTGCATAATTCCTTAATTCCTTCCATCTTCAGTTTTATATAATTGATTGCTCTCCAAATGTACTCACCAGGACACACCCCGTCTGCTCTTACATTGATGGCTGCTCGTAATGGAGCTCAGTGATTTTTCAGTATCCATTTCATCTAAAGTTTCTTCAAGTTTTCTAAGTGATTTAAGTTTGTATATATTGCTTCACTCTTTATACCTTTAGAGATATTAAAAAATGCTTATAATCCTGTATCCACTGCCTCAGTAAGTGAAAGAACACTTTCCTGAACAAAATATACTCTTTTATTCACCTGCTCAAATCTCCTTTCCCTAAATTTCCATAAATAATTGGTCATTTACAGTGATAAATGGGCTCATGAACTTAACTCTTTCAAGCATTCTGGTTATAAAGCAAACTGGATAATTAGCAAATAAAATTTCTATGTAAAGCCAACATAAAATCTAACCAGAGAATTTGACCTGTTTCTCATATAATTCAGCTTATAACCAGAGTCGTATACAGTATTAAGTTCAGGAACTGAGATACTATTGTACTTCCTCTAAGGTTTGAGGAGCACGCCATCCACAAATAATTATACAGTTTATAATATTGTCATAGTAGTATATTTCTTTCTTTATATGTATTTGGTACAGGGTCTCACTACTCAGCTCAGACTCATAGTGATCCTCCTGTTTTCAGCTTCCTTTGCTGGGATTACAGGTGTGTACCACCATGCCGGAACTCAATGGCTGACTCATTATGCCTGGGGGTGGGTCAGGGCCGATGCTGGGAATCCATCCCCTGTCCCTGCACTTGCCTAAGCAGGCACTGAGTCTGCTGAGCTATCTAGCCAGCCCTGATAGTATGTTTTCTATTCACTTGAATTTCACTTTGCCTTTTTATTTTTTTATTCATTTATTTTGATAGTAGAATAGTATTCCATCATAAAGAAATAACTGTTCACATTTTGGGGAGCATCCTATTTACTTCCATTTTGTGATGGTTGTGGATAAGTATGCTATAAACATTCAGATGCAGAATTTTCAGTAGACATCCATCTCAAATAAGTTAGGTAAATACCTAAGAATACAATTAGTGGATCATATGTATGAGTACATTTAGCTTAACATTATACTTTCAAAATTACTTCTTCAGTGTCTGTACCACTCTGTATACCTACCAATAAAGACTAAGAGCTCTTCCTATTTCACATTTTTAACCAAACATAGGATGTTCATTGTTTTAGATTTTAGTGACTCTAATCTATATTAATGATTTCTGTTTTCTTAATTTGATATTCTGCAGTGAAAAATACCACTTAAGCATCTACTCATGTTTCACTTAAAATCTTTATGTACTTTGTTGTGGCTAGCAAGATATTTTGTTCACTTTTTTAGTTAGATTTTAATATTACTATCATTGAGTATTAAGAATTCTGAATATTGTGGGGAGGGGTTCACTAGTGTCTTTCCCTGTTTGACATTTCTCTTTTTCTTTTATTGATATTTTTTCCATAAAGAAGTCTTTGATTTGAGAAGCAATCCAATTGTCAATTATTTTCTTTCATGGCTCATGATTTCACTTTTGTATTTAAAAATTCAGCTCCATATCTACTTCATGAAGATTTTCTCCTTTAAGGTACTGGGAACTTTTAAACATGTGATCCACT
Organism: Tympanoctomys barrerae; assembly: GCA_002564285.1. Taxonomy (NCBI): domain Eukaryota; kingdom Metazoa; phylum Chordata; class Mammalia; order Rodentia; family Octodontidae; genus Tympanoctomys; species Tympanoctomys barrerae. The sequence goes on from NDGN011467004.1 coordinate 6,068, forward strand.
TTAAGTTAACTTTTGGAAGTTTAAGATGGAAATTTAACTTGGTCTTAACCATCCAACAGAAATGTGTAACCATGAGATATAAAAAGTAAAGCTAGTAGCACTTCTTTTTTTCTAATTTTTGGTCTTCACACTTAAATTTTTAACGATCCAGAAGAGAAGCTTGATGATACTATTACCATATAACAGACATCACTACCAGTCTGAATATCAAACACCTTAGACATAACATGGAATAGGTATTTTTCAACAATCATCGATATTCTAAAGTTTAAATCCTTATAGAATGTGAAAAAACAATTAAACATTTTTATAAAGAAATTTAGAAATCAAACCATATACAACATTATAGCAGGGCAATCCTATGACTTTTTTTCTTGTTTCTTATTTTCTTTTATTACCTCCTTTTTCAGTGTTTTGGCCCTAGCCCTTTAAGGTCAGTGAGGACTTAGTACATAAGAGAACCTGTTCTTTGACTGAGTTTTATCCCAAATTTTTTGTTCAAGGAGATTATGGGGCCAGAGAGGAAAGTGATTGACCATGTAGTTTGCCTATGGAGAGTCATCCAAAGAGAAAGCATTCTCTCAGGCTTTCACAGAAAGCAAATTGCCATGACTCATCCACATGGCTGAGAGTGACAAAAGATCTACAAACTACTGTATGTGATTTCAGGGTAAATTCTGAGGGAATTTGACTGACCTTGTCAGATACAAAAGTTACATTTTTAGTTATATATGTCTTAATTTAATTTGGTCTTAACCATCCAGCAGAAATGTATAACCATGAAGCATAAAAAGTAAAGCCATATTAATATATTGATTTGTAAGAGGTTCAAGTCAACAACTTCTGAGTTTGCCAGTTCTGCTGAGTACTATTATGGACTATTGGAATATATTAGGTTATTTAGCTGAATTCAAGCACCTAAAATATTTGAATAACAATGGAACAACCATCTCTGACAAAACAAAACAGAAAACACAGGTATAAATGAAGGTCCATTTTGTAGTGGAAAAAAATTATATATATATATATATATATATATATATGTAATAGGATAGATATACAGCTACTTTCTCTTGGTTCAGTGAGAGGAAAGATTTGTGCTAATAGTGTTTAGACAAGATATCATGTCTGCATCTTGTACTCTGAATAATTACTACAAGGACAACTATATTCAATGCATTAACTTTTGTAATGGTCCTGCTAACCTGTTATGAAACTGTCTCATTACTAATTCTGTCTCATTAAAATTAATAAAAAGTAAATCTATATTAATATGCTGTACTGTGAAAGGCTCAAGTGAAAAACTTCAGACAACTGTCAGTTGTGCTGATAGCTCACTAATATTATGGACTATTGGACTATTTTGGGTTATTTTTCTAAGTTCAAGTACCTACAATCTTTGGTCTGGCATAAAGTATGAAAAGGTCCTTTGAAGACTTCTCAAAATGTAGCTTATCTATGTGCAATGGAATACCCACATCTGATAAAACAAAACAAAAAAGGGGATATAAATAAAGAATAATTTTGTTGTGAAAAATATAAACATGTATGTACAAGATATGATAGATACACAGATTTTTTATCTTAGTTCATTGAGAAGAAATGTTTGTACTAATAATGTTTAGACAAGTTATCATGTCTGCATCTTTTCTTCTGAACAACTAATATGAAGACAACATGATGCAATGCAGTAATTATTGTAACTGTCCTACTAAACTGATTTTGAAACTATCATTGTTATTTTATCTTTTTTCTCATTAAAATGAATAAAAAATAAAAAAAACAAAACAAATGTGGTATGAGTTAACAAAGAAAAAGATGGAAATTTTTGTGTACATTCATTTTTTATTTACTGGACATTACTATTTTGAATCCCATTTGTTTAAGTGCTATTTTTAAACACATGTGGTGTTATGATTTTATGAAGTCAGTTAGTATAGTTCTATGTATCCACCGCTAGGCTTTTTTCATGTTATAATGTTCCACACATATATTCTTTTGTCAAAATCATTTGGTGTTAATGTAATAATAAAAAATTTGTGAACTCTCAAATGTTCTATTCTTCAACGTTGTATTTCAATTTATGCCTTTCATCTTTTGTTGTTGTTGTTGTTGTTGTTTTGTTTTGTTTTTGCAGAACCGAGGATTGAACTCAGACACTTGGGCTTGCCAGGAAAGCACCTATTCTGCTGAGCCATCTCCCTGGCCCCCCTTTCATCTTTTTCTATGCATATTAAAATCAATTTAGGCAATGTAAACTGTTTCTTTCAGGAATATTGACTAGGATTGCATTGACTTGATTAGCCAAGTTATGAAGAAACCACATCCTACACTTTCAGATTAATTATAATTAATACCTTCTTGTTTCTTTATCTAAAATTTATAGTTTAAACACAATTTATATACATTTCTCTTTTTCCAGTGCACTTGCATTTTTTTCATTTTTAAAATCATATAAAATATGTTTTATGAATCCAAACAATATCTTGGTTGATGAATGTGTATCATGAGTTCAAGAAGATTTTATAAACTGAAAATAGAGGTGCTAGCCTGTAATTTGAGAACTCCAGGAGGCTGTGAGCACAACCTGTCTCCATTTTTTTTTTAAAGGAACTAACAAGGTTTGGATATCTAGCTCTTTGCAAAGGCTATGGATTTGAAAACAAAGTTGCACCAAATGGGAAGGAGAAGAAGGAAGAAGAGCAGGATGAGGAAGAGGAGAAATGACCTGCGTGTATTAGCTCATTTCGTCACGTAGTACTCAGTAATCACTTCTATCTTACTATTTTATTGCCTGCTTAACAATTGAGTTTCCTAAAAATGTGTGCAGAGGCCAGCCAATCTTCAGTTACAAGACACTTGCATTTGCCCTTTCATTTCTATCACTTTTTGCTTTAAATCTTTTTCATAGTGTTTTAAGTGCACATATGTTTCAGATGGTGAGATCTTCTTAAAGATGTAATCCTTTAATTAATTTTCAATACCCCTATTCATTATTATTTATCTTGATCAGGATTGTGTTTTTCCATAATATTTCAACTAATAGTGTCATCATTAGTGTTGTTTGTGGACCATATTTCTAAAAAAGAATATATATATATTCATATATTCATATATATATTCTTTTCTCTCTCTCTCTCTCTCTCTCTCTATATATATATATATATATATATGAGTTGATTTTTTATGCCTTTAATAATATATATATATTATTCAGGGATCAAACCCCCAACCCCCGCGACTGCTTTCAGATGCTTTAACTGCTGAGATTTTGGGCCAGCTGTAACCTTTGTTCTTGAATCTCGTTTTTTTCCTTTTAAAAAAGTATTTTATAGAGCACATTACAATAATTGTTATGACATTAGAAACAGTACACATTTAGAAGACCAAAATGATAGGGGCAAAAACCTGGAACTGTAAATCCCATTCAATCCAGTCAATACCGCTTCTGTGTATTTTCCTAAAAGAACTAAAAACAACATACCACAACGATATATGTGTACCCATGTTATAGCAACAGAATTTTTCAAAGCTAAATATTAGAATCAACCAAAATGCCCCTCATCTGAGGAATGGATAAAAAAGATGTGGTACTTTCATACAATGGAGTATTACTCAGCTATAAAGAAAGACAAACTCAAAGCCTTCATAGATAAGTGGATGCAACTAGAGGCTATACTCGTAAATTAAATAAGCCAGACCCACATGTGTAAATATCGTATTGTCTCCCTAGTGTAAGAACCCAAAAGAAGAAATAAAACCTGGAATGTATAACAGATATAGTAAAATGAAAAGAAATGGAACTTAAGGAACTTCTTTCTTAAGGAGAAGGAGAAAAGACAGGAAAAAAATAAAAAGAGGGGGGAAAGCATGCAAGTATATATACAGATTGGCTTAGGTGATTGTACTAAGAATTTCCATCAGTATTTTGAAAATAGCAGATATTGTGTATAATTTTCACCTCAAGATACTGTATGTGCTGATATCTGTGATTTAAACAACGACATAGAGGACAGCAATTTGTAATGCAGATCCAATTTTCTAACTTACATACCTTTATTTTTCCTGGAAGAACTGCTTTTATCAGTTTTTCTAGTTATCTGCTGGAAATAAATCCCCTTTGCTTTTGTTTGGCTTTGAAATATTTCACTTGTATTATGGTTATTTTTGCTGTGTAGAGATTTCTAGATTGGCGAGTACATTTTTCTCTCAGTATAATATACTTTAATGATTTTATTCCACTGTCTGTTTAGTGAAAAGCCACTCTCAATTTTGTTATTTTTCTTTTATAGGCATAATATTTTTGCAATCAATTTTCCTCTTAAAATTTTCTCATAGTCTCTGATTTTCTGCAATCTGGTATTGGTTGAATTTTTGATGCTCTTGTTTCTTGGTGCCTCTTGAGACTTCTGGGGATATGCTTTCTTTTCCATCCTGGATTAGAAAGACTGAAGCATTTATTACTTCACATGCTGCCTGTAGATTTTTTTTTTCCTTTTTGTTTGACTCCTTGTATTGAAATTATGAAATGAGTTTATTTTTTATGCCTTTATCTATTTTTGTTTCTTATTCTGAATTTTTCCTTCCATTTAAATTTGTGAAATTTGAGAGCAGTGGAAAGCAGTAAACCTACATGCAAGAAAGAATTGTTCAAAAACAAAAATTCCATAAGAACAGAAGAATGAAAGAAAAAGAAAGAAAGAAAGAAGATACGGAACAAAGATATGATGACTTAAATTGACATACATTTACTGATAGCTAATAGCTCTTGAAGCTGCAGTCCAAAATCAAGGTGCTAGCAAGGGTTTCTTCTGCGGCTCCTCCTTCACCTGCTGCTGATGTCTCTCCTGTGTCTTCACATGGTCCTTTCTCTACCTTGCATTTCTGGTGTCCATTCCTATGACAAGGAAACAAATCCTGTTGAATTCTATATCCACTGAAGGACCTTGTTTTACCTTAATTGCCTCTTTAAAAACTCTTCATCTAAACAGTCCAATCTGCGGTAGTAGAATTTTAGGTTGCAGTACAAACATTTTCAAAGGCTATAATTCCATTTGTAAATAGTGTTATAGTTACAGATCTTTTATAAAATTTCATTTACAATGTAAAAATATGTCCCTAATCGAACTTAAATTACTTTTTAACTTTTACTCCCAGGCTAGTAAAAGCATTACTGATGGAAATGGCATTTTCTGAACAATATAATTTCTCTCTGCAAGGCATTTTATTACAGGATTCTTCTGGGTAATCTCAGATTATGAATCAGAAAACTGAACCTAAGAAAATAAAGAAAGAGAAATCTGAGAGAGCAAGTTTAACCTGTCATTGCTGTAGTCTATAACAATCAGTCCTGTGTTTCCATTGTGCATTTCAGATGGAATTGCTTAGCCCTGCATCTTACCTTTCTGCAGATATAAACTAATATGAATTACCTGATATTTCATCCATATAACTTGTTTGATGAAATAAAAAATCTGTTTGTGTTTAAAAGAAGTCAATAAATATAAAAGCAACAGCAAAATTTTAGTTCTTATTACAAAATGCATCTCTTTGTACTTCAACTGTATAATTATTTACAGACAGAAACATTTATTTTCATATGCTATTGTTGAGCCATGGAGTAGAATATTTATTAGATTGACTATTCATGATATGCTATTATGAAAGAAATGTTTGTTTGTTTACTTGCATGAAAACACAGAGCATTTTTGTTCTTAGTTTAGCCCTTTATAATAGAGATCCTGCACAGAATTTTGATATGTTGCTCACTGATTGTAATGGCTAAAATCTTTTCCATGAAAACATCACTCACTATCAATAATTTGACCAGTGTCAAGAATACTGCTATGTTTACTTTTATATGTTTAGTCCAACCAACTGAAAAGTAAGCATGGAGATTTTCAGAAATTGTTTTCAGTTTTTTGGGGTTTTATTTTGTTGTTGTTGTTAGTATCTTATAAATTTTTCTCCTCAGCCCAAGCCTTATTCTGTGGACTTGCTCTGTCTTGGAAATGTCTGAGATATCAGATTTCTATCGTTAGTTATTATAAATATATTGGTATAGTTATTGATTAAAACTATATTTATAGTTATAGTTGACTGCT
>NDGN011467006.1:0-11673 GCA_002564285.1 Tympanoctomys barrerae
GGGGGGGGGGGGGGGGGGGGGGGGGGGGGGGGGGGGGGGGGGGGGGGGGGGGGGGGCAGAGGGGAGGAGGGCAGAGGAGGACCAGGAGGACAGCAAGAGGGCAAGGGAGGAGGCTGGCCTGTGCTCACTGCCAGATCCCAAGCAGCCGGGCCCACCCCCCACCATCTCTCCTCTCCACACCTTGTCTCAACTAAAGTCCAGGGTGCTTTCAATAACAAACTCTAGCGAAGCTGCCAGCCCTGCAACAGTGTGTGTGTGTGTGTGTGTGTGTGTGTGTGTTTACAAAGGTTAATCTGCTACCAGCAAGTTTCCAACAAAGTTTGATGCCATTTTTCAAAGTACAGTGCTTTAACAGCAGAAGTGTCGTGGGCAAAGCTGTGTCCACTCCCCAACCCAAACACAGCCGTCCTCACCCCATGACCTCCAGTGGTGACCACACAGGCGAGAACGAGGGCAGGAGGAGGTCGCCAGGCCACCCACTGGCCTCTGGGCCAGCGACCTCCTAAGAAGAGGTCAGGGCATCACCAGACGCAGAAGGAGAGGACAAGGATGGGTTGGAGGGGCGAGGGTGAGCCAAGGGCGCGCCAGGCCCCCGGGAGCCAGTCCGACCCACATGGGGCCAGCTCCTGGCCTACGCAGGACATCATCACCGCAGAGGAAGCCAGATGGTCCTCCGCAATCCTGAGAGTCTTTCTTTGTTTCTTCCTTTCTCTTTATATGCATAAGTCACACATCTAAATGGTCCTTTTAAAAATATAAAATGCACTGCCAGAGTTTTGGGGTGTTTTTCCCATTTCCTTGAAAAACATTATAATCTACACTGGCCGGCCTTCTTCGCCATTTCCTTAAAAGCTTGGAATGAGCAAGGCTGGGAGAGAGGGTACCGCGCCCGCGCAGGGGTAACGCCCGGAGAGCAGCGGGGCAGGGCTGACAGGCAAGTCCCTGGCAGGCATGTGGTCAGAGAGCCACAGGCACCACAGGGCATGAGCCCACTGAACAGTGTGGGACTGTCTCAACCGCCCGTGCCCACTCTGGAACAAGTGGGACTAGACTCCAAGGAGGGGCGCAGCCTCTGCCCTGGGTCACGGCAGCAGCCAGGATGTGGGGTCGGATGTGCTCCTCGTGCCAGGACACTTCACACCCCATGGGGCGGCCTGTGGAGGAAGAAGCCAGCACAGAAGAGGACAGTGTGGCACTCTCAGTGACACAGAGAAACTGGGCTCGGCCCCGGCCGATTCGCCCATGACTTTCAGCTAGCTAAGCTGACAGTCAAGTTGGTGCAGACACTGCCATCAGCAGGAACTGAATTTCTGTCCTTCCAGCCTGAAACAGCCCTTCCCATGGGGCCCTGCGTGGCCAACACATTCGAGCGGCACGCAACAGGACGCTGGACTGCCCACCACCGGATCCTGGGTGCTCAGGTGTCCTGGGGGTGTGGCCGAGGGCTGGCTGTCACTTCCTCTCTGGCTCTGTCCCTTCCAGGCTCCCTTCAGCCCTGGACCAAGGAGTTCACCAGACCCCATGGCCACGAGGCTCCTAGCTGCAGCCAGCCAGCTACAGGACCTCGAAAACGGTGAGCCAAAATTCATCTCTCCTCCTTGGAGTCAGCGCTTGGAGCCAGCAACAGGAAAACAATACGACGTGTAAAGCTGCCTCAAGTTAAAAAGGGATTCTCATTCCCCAGATACCCCCTGTAATTTCAGGGTGTTTATCAGTAGTGCAGTGTGCAGGCTTTAACAGATACTGACGAATCTTTAGGCAGGAAAAGGTCTGAGGCAGAAAACCTCTTAACAATAACCCTCTCCACACTTCAGTGTCTCAGGAGGGAATATACAGGATGATTTTAAGGCCCCTTCCTTTCTTCTTTGATTCTGATACTTGAAACCCTTCTACCACCTTCCCTGCATTTAGGCTGATGTCTAAAGTTTTCATCAAACACTAAATTATTTCTAAGGATATAATTTTCAGAACATTGCAAACATTAACGTTTGAAAATAAAATTTCCACATCACATTTCTCAATGGAATCTAGCAATCTCATATCCAAAATTCACTTCAAAGATTCAAGAGTAGTTATCTTTTAGAAGTGAAAATTTCATTGCATTCCTTAGCCTGAAAAGAGACCCAGATGCCCCGTGTCTCGCGCCACGCTGAACAGGCGCAAACGTGGCCTGTGGGTGCCAGCGAGGCTCTTACACGCAGAGGCACAGCCCTGTCTGGTATGCTTCAGGCTTTTACACCCAGAACAACAGACCCCGGTAAGGGCGGTTTTGGGATAAGCCAGGGATGGCTGACTAGCGAGAGCAAGTGGGCGCAGAGAGGGATCCAGGCAGAGGGTGGCCCCGGCTAGGGATAGGCACCCACGTGAAGAGGAGGATCTGGAACCTGACATCTCTGAAGCGCCTCCCCTACTGCCACCGATCAGGGCGCTGCCTCTGCAGGGTACACATGCAAGACACAGCTTAGCGCACGGTGAGGCGGAGAACACAACGTGCAGGAGCCTGGCCTGGGTTCCAGGCTGGTTTCATCTGTGGGCAAAGACCCACCTGGCCACGCTTGTGCCCAGGGCTGTACGGATCCGAGGCACCAGGCATCCGCTAACGTCAGCAGCGCTCGGGAAGCGGTGGCTGCAGTGCCGGCCCCTGGAGAGTGTCCCTGCATGTTTGGCTCGTCACAGCCTTCCGAGGCAGGATCTGCTCCCCCACCACCAGCACCTCTCCCCTGACCTGGCAGAGCTCAGACTTCCCAAAGAGAAGAGCAAGGCGTGCAGAAAAGGGCCTTGGCGACCAGCAGGAAGCACCTGCTTTTGCCTTCAGAGCCTCTGCGACTTCTTGGGACACTGGATAAGGCCAAACAGAAGAAGACTGCAGCCTCCTCCAGACGGGAGCCACTTTTCTCCTGCTACCAGCAGGCCTGCCAAGAGGGGCATGGCTAGAGGTGCCGGGACAGGGTGCAAAAGCTCCACCAGCAAGGACAGCAGCCCACACTCAGGAGCACTTTTTCGACACCCAGCCAGCCCAAATGTGACCCTTCCACAGGAGCATCGGCACAAGGCAAGGAACAGGGCAGGAGCAAGCCAGCCCAGAGCAGGCACCCTGCCGTGGGGACCCTCCCAGGCCACGCTATGGAGGCACAGGGCCCAGGAACACGCAAGCCCGTCGAGCCACACTCACCACACTTCCCCACACCTGGGCCACACTGAGCCCCCAGAGCTGGGTTGCACCTGGGTCACTGAGCAAACACGTTCCCGCTGCACCTGCACCTCGTACACAGGCATGGCAGGAAGAGCCCAGCTGACTGAGATCCTAAGGCAGTGATGGCGAATCTTTCAGAGCTTTCAATGGTAACAAACAGCCTGCTGCAGCGTGCCACAGGTCTGCCAGCCCTGTCCCAGAGCAATGCCAAGTATCCCAGTACATGCACCAGAGGCTCATCCAGACAGTCAGATGCTCTGGCCCAAGGGGTCGTGTGCAGACGCAACTCCCTCCCCAGAAGGAGGCCGAGAGCCACTCACCTCTGGGGCATGGGTCAGGGGGCACAGAACCTTTAGACCCAGGAAGTCTCTGCAGTAGGACCCCAGGTGTCAGCAGGAACAGAGTAGATTGGGGCTGGCCAGCAGACAGGAGACCAGACCCTGACGCCGCTGCTGACGAGCCGGATAGCACATGTGAGTCTCAGAGTTTTAGGGGTGTGGTCACTCCTGCAGGTGAGGTCCAGCCAGGAAAAAGGAGGTCAAGACAAGGACCAGGACTGGGGAGCGGAGGAACAGCCGAAGCACCCAGGCAGGGAGATCAGGGAAGAGCTGACCAAGTGCGGGAAGAGGCGGGGAAACAGCCGGCAAGGCAGGACACTGAGGAGCCGGACACTCGGTGCAGGAGATGGGAGGCGGTGTGCTGCGCCTGGCAAGCAGTGTCCTGGCCGGACAGCTGCGAGATGCCCAGTGGTGGACAGGAAGCCTGTGGGGTAGGCAGCCAGAACGTTCTGGAACAGCTCGCCCTGCTGAGAGTTAGGAACAAAGACTTTCTATCTCTAAGGCACAGGACTGTCCCCTTTGAGAACCTCCACCGCTGGCACAGCTGAGGTTCTGACCCCTTCTGAGGTGTGGCTGCGCCGTGTAGGCCAGAGGGCGCCAGGCCTTCAGCTCTCAGCTCTCCACAGCTGCTTCAGAGCCGCTCATGAGAAGAGGGTCCCCTTGTCAGGGACCACCCACAGCCAGGGGGACCACTTAGACCAGCCACCCCAGGTGAACAAGGGCATCCCACCAAGGCCTGGTGCACCGGCAGCCAGGAGGGCGTGTTGGGTCCAGGCCTCCCGTGTGGGCCACAAGCACCACAATCACACCCACATATACACCCTACACACACCCACACACAATCACACACCCACCCTTGCACACCAACATCCACGGGGGCGCAAAGGCCTCCACCTCTCCCACGCCATCCTGATTCAGGGCCACAGCCCACCCGGGCCCCAAGACCACCTGCAGCCCTGCGAGCCAAAACCAGCTGGCGTTCACCCACGCACCACGCCCCTCAGCCCCCTCTAGTCCTTCCCAGAGACCCAGCTGAAGCTTCATGGCCCACGTACTGCACGAAGCTAAAGCCAAGTCCCACCCCTGGTTCCCAGCACCCTCCAGCGGGGCCTGGCATGCCACGCCCCATCCCACCACCCGCAGCTGTCCAAACCATTCATTTCAGTCCTCCACTGGGACTGGCCACACCACACATCTACATACCCCATTCAGCAGCTCCCCAAGGGCTCCTGGTGCTGGGGATCAGGGGGTGCCCAGGAGTGCAGATGGGTGGGACCTGATGCCTGCCCGACAAAGAGGAGAAGCCACACAGAAGCGGGCCATTGCAGCCAGGAGTCTCGAAGGCTGCAGCCTTGCAAGGAGGGAAGGCTCGCTGGGCTTGCAGGGCCTGAGAGGCCAGTGCAGGGCCACCTGTATAACGGGTGCACAGAAAGAGTCCCAGGGTGTGAGGCCACGGCAGAGCTTGGGAGGGACAGTGGGGGCAGCAAAAGCTGCCAATAAGGCCAGGTGGGCTGAGTCACCCACAGAGCCTGGCCAAGGCCGGGGACAGCAGAGTAGGCCCAAGGCCTCTGTCCTGCTGCCCCACTTCACCCTCCTGCCCAGCTCCACACCCCCTCCAGCCCCCCAGGTGGGTGTGTGGGTGGAGAGCGCTGGTCCAGTGCACTCACAACAGCTGGCATCCCGACATCCAGTCGCAGGCTCGCCCACCCCCCTCAGCCTGTGCGTTCCACTCCCCACACTGCAGGGGAGCAGACATGGGCCGCTGGGGCACTGTGCACCTGAGCCACAACAACGGCCCCTCAGAGAACAAATTTTGCTGAGCTGAAAGTCCCCCACACTGTTAACAGGAGCTTCTGGGGAGCCTCAAGGAGCCTACAGGGAGCTCAGGCTCCTCCCAACCCTGCCCAGTGTGCAAACTCGCCCTCCGCCTTCACCAGCCCACTGTGTGGATAAGATGGCAGTGCCACCAATGCCGGGCCACCTATGCCAGGCCACTGATGCTGGGCATAGCCCTGGTGAGAAGGGCCACCAAACCCTTATTCCACACCCGGCTCCAGAGCCACCAGCAAGTGCTACTCACAGGAGCGCACTGACTTCGATCCTCCCCGTGGGAGCAGAGGCAGCTCCTGATGGGCAGATGATCCCCTAGGCGAAGGCAGGCAGGAGGTCTCCCATCCCAGAGCTCCTAGGCAGCTGCAGCCAGCCCCACCCACAGAGACCCTCCAGAACCAGCAACTCACCAAATTTAAAATTTGAAAAAAAAGAAAGGAATGCCCTCCTGCCCACACTCTGTTGTAAATCCGCCCACTCCTAATGCTGCAGGGAGAGGCGAGCCCAGGCCTTTCTCCCAGCTGGCCTTGGCAATCCAGCGCAGGCTCCCCGGGGTGGGCTCTCACACCACCAGACCCAGCCTAGGAGCACGCACAGCTCCAGGTCACCCAAAATTACCCCTGAAGCCGAAAGCACCTCCATTTATCCTAGTCCTAGAACAAACATGTTTAGGAAACTTCCATAGAGAAAAAGGAACAAAAACACCCCAAAACCCGTGGATTGCTCTACTGTGGTCAAAGGAAAGGCGCCAGACACGAGGAGCCTAGGACTCTGGTTTTCTACATATCTCAGGCCTGCCTCCTCTAATGTATCCTGAAGTGGAGGAAAATCATGTCTGTGGATCAATGAACACTGAGAAGTCTGGAAATTCTTCCCTGATTTTTTTAAAAAATGTATTTGGTACAGGTTCTTACTTCACAGCTCAGACTCACAGTGATCCTCCTGTTTTCAGCCTCCCCAGGGCTTGGATTACAGACACATACCACCACGCCCTGCCTCGGTTGCCAGCTCAGCATGCCTGGGAGTGGGGCTGGCATGGCATGTGGTGCCAGGGATTGAACTCCGGTCCCTATGCTTGCCTAGGCAGGCTAGCTTAGTCTGATGAGCTATCTCACAGGTCCTTCCTTAATTTATCCTGTGTGCCCCTTCTATGCTGGATGGGAGTACAGGAAGGAGGGTCATCATGCCTGGTACCTCCTGGAAGAACACGGTTCAATGCCCCACCTGCTGAACCCAAGCAAGAAAGCAAAGTTCCTCCACGTGGCAATCAGTGGCCACCCCACTTATGGCCTGCAGTTTCTATCACAGAGTTCATTACTGGGCTGCTGGGCTGCTGGACTTACTGGGTGATTTGTTAAAACTTTATCTCTGAAAAGTTCTTGGTGTTACCTAAGGTGTGAGGCCCCCAAAGTGTCCACTGTGGTTGATAATCAAATTATTTCAAATATAATAAATCCCTTGTGTAAAATAACATCCTCTTGTACTTCAAAGTCATGCATCTTAAATCACTGGGTCCTAAGTAATACTACTTGCAAGCGCTCCCTGCCAACCTGCCCCACATGCCTCTGCACCACGACGTGGGCGTGAGGAGCGGGGCCCACCTGACTCTTCACTGCCCGCGTCACCTCCCAGCCAGTGGTGCCGCGCCCGAGGCAGCAGCTCGGGAGTCTCGGCAAGAAGCTACTCGCAGATCTGGAGGCCGAAGAACAAGGCAGCCGCACATCTCCTGACTCAAAAGTCTACGCAACCATTCTTCTGCTCTGGTTTTCTTTAAAAGAGTCTCCCCTCACATTGCCCCACAGCTCCCCTACAAGGTCAGATGAAAGGCGTCTCTTCCGAGTGTACCTCAGGCTGTGAGAAATCCACAAGGGTCAGCTTCTCTTCCATCAACTTAATTTTGGAATGAATAAAATGGCCAACCCTATTCTTCACTTTAATGACAAAGTACTTCCTTCTTAAGCGGCAGCTAAGGAGGGCTGTAACGCTGATGGGTTCCCCAGCAGGGGGTAGGGGGACAAGCAGGCAGCTTCCAACTGGGTATGAACAGCAGAGGACTAGAAGGGGCCCAGCCCAGTCTCTAGCTGCGCACTCTACAAGCAGTGGGGCAAAGGCGGTCTCTCTGCCACTGGTCACGGGCTCACGCTTGGAGCTGCTTGGAGCCGCGTGTTTCCGGGTGGAAAGATGCCCTGAAGGGTACGGTGCATGTCTGAGTGGGCCTGGGATCTTCCCATCTTGGAGCTCGAAAGCCAGCCCCCAGGCAAGGACCTGCACTTTGTTCTGAAGAGCCAAGCCCCCCTGAGCCCCTGTGACCAAGGTTCCGCCTTTCTAGCCCCACCCTTGCTGGCCCTCCTTTGCCACAGGCAGTCCAAGCTCGGAAGCAGAGCTTTCTGAGGTCAACTACCTTCAGCTGGGAAATGGTTGGAAAACAATTGTGTAGATAGTGAACCTGGCTTCTTTTCCTGGTCATTGTCCCCTAAGCAATTATAGAACCGTGATTCACAGCACACTGTCACCCTGCCTTAGGTGCGTGAGTGACCCAGAGGTGGCCTAAGTAGGTGACACTGCCCCACATCTTGCCGGGTGGGCCATCAATACTACGCCTTCCTGTCTCGGCCCACGCCCGCCCGTGCAGGTGCGGGTGCGGGTGCGGGCGCTGGCACGGTAACACCCCGCGTCCTGAAAACAGGCACATCCTCACCCAGGAAACGCACAGGCAGGCACACAGCTCACTCCCACTCTGCCTCGAATGCTTCCCTTTCCAAGAGCAAAAGCAGCCTTGGCACAAGTGTGGCGACTGGAACACGGGGCTGCGGGAGCAGGGCTCAACCTGACCACTCTGCCCAGAAGCAAATCTGGCAGGAAAAAAAAAAAAGCTAATAATGCCTTTCGCGCATCTCATGACCCCGAGGGATAATCAGCCAGCACACCAGATCTTACCAGCAGCCCCCATCTGAATGCCTGGAGCCCAGCCTGGGGAGGAGGGAGCTCTATTAGCCCCTAACTCAGCTCCCAGAGCTGCTCGCCTGCCAGCCACACACTCCGCACCATGGGCCCCATCCCAATTCCCCTCCTTCCTACACCACAAGCTCAAAGTGGCCCCACGTGGCAAGCTGTGACCTGCAGCAGTGGCTGAATGAAGGCCTGCAACCTCCGCACGGAGCGCGGCACCTCAAGTTCTAGGTGTTCACAGACGCTCGAGGACCATGCGTGAAGTCCAGAGAACAGCCTTCTGAAACAAACTGAATGAAGCCTCCGTGCACTGGCTCCTGCCCACCACTTCCTAAATGCCTGTGGCTCTCCACGACAAGCCCCCCAGGTCAGAGCAGCAGACACCAGGAAGCAGCCGTGCCCCCAAGGCGTTCATCAGCAGGTTCTTGGGGCTCTCAATGCCCCGAAGCCTCACACCCCAATCAGTGCCATTGTCTCTTCTCTGCTCTCCAAGACTCGCACAGCCAGCTTGACTGTGTTCCGCATGCTCAGGGAGGTCTGCCTCCTGCTTCAGCTCTTTGCCCACCCTGCCACCTGGCTTCAGGCGACTGCCAGCACTGGTGCTCCCTGCTGGCCCTGGATGGCCAGTGCAGTGGCCTTTCCTGCACAGACCTCTGACCCGATGGCAACCATGCACCTGTGAGTCGACCCAGCAAGCTGAATGGAATAAAGCTTCCCACTGACCATTCTCCCTGAACCACAACCAACACGCCCCTTAGGCTACCTACACATGTACTTTTCCTATGAGGAAAGGGTCACAAACACAGCCCGCCAGAGTTCAGAAGACAAACAACTTGTGCACGTTCCCAGGCTCCGAACAGGCAGGCTGCGCATGCTGAAGCAGCCCTGAGAACGCATGAACCCTGAACCATGGTGACACTGGCCAAACTGTGCCAGAGTCCTGCAGCGAGGGTCTCTTCTCAGACTCCACCTCTGACATCTCTCACCTTCCAGCAGCTCTGATAAGGCAGATACAGCTCCTGCGGGGAGGCCTGGGCAACTGGAGCTTTGTTCCGCAGGGAGAGAGAACAATCTTCTAATTCCACTGGCAGATTCCCAGACACTAATGATTCAGGGCTCTAGATGAGAGTGCAGACACGCCGTCAGATGCCACGTTAACATCTGTGCGTGCTTTTAGGGAGAAGGCAGCAAGAAATTTTAAGTTTGATGGAGCTGATTTTAAAGATGTTCTGACACAGTGTGATTTTATAAGACAGTGGGGTATGTAAAAAAGACAAAAGGAAACCTGATATAATTTAGTGACTTTGTGAGACCCATTCTCAAAATTTACAAAAACAAAGTAAGACAGTGTTAAGAATGCAGCCTACTGTAAAGGCCCTGCGTTCAGCTCAATACTGCAGGACAGGAGACAAACAAAGGTGAGGGGTTCACTGCAAGCAAAGAATTTTAGGTCAGCACAACCAGGTGCCCAAAGCACAGAATGTGCAAGAGGCTGTGTCTTCTAAGATGTCACGGAGACTACATCCTGGTCTTTTCAGAATCCCACACAACACACACAGCCAGTCCTAAGTTGTCCAGATGGCATGAGCAGGCCCATACACAAAGCACTCAGAATCTACTCCTTAATAAGGACACACGTCAGCAGCGAAAAGTTGCACCCGCGAGCCCTGAAAAGGCAAGCCCACCTCTGGGTCCCTGCGTTTCCTTCCTGGGTGACAGAGTAACATTCAAGTCCCCCTAGTGTCCTGAAGGCGGCTGAGGCTGGAGTACTGCAGAAGCACCATCCTGCTTTCCACAGCTCAGAACCCAGAACCCTGGGAGCCTTGTCCACTTCCCGGGAGGAACACTCCGGGACCCAGGATGGGCTGGGTGAACCTGTCCTTTCCTTCCCACAGCCCTTCCAGCCGGGTTGTAGAAGCCCAAGGAACCAGCTTCATCTCAGCAGAAAGCTGACACACAACGCAGCCCTCCATGGGGAGCTCGCAGGCAGCGCCCACCTCGGGCTGCACACTGGCCGATCCTCCTTCCCTTCGCAAACCTCTCCACCCTACCTGGGGCTCTGAGCCTTTCCTGGGTGCTCTCAAAAACCCTCTACAACCCACATCTGGATGACTTCCTTGTCTTCCTGGAATGGAATTAGCAGAGAGGATCCACAGATGTGTCCTCCACAAGTAATTTTCACTCAAATCAGACACTCTTGAAATACGGAGGTGCTAGGAGAGGGGACAACGAGGTGTGAAACCTTCAGCCAGTTCCTTTTCCTTTGGTTTTTTCCCCAGTGAGGCATCAGCTGCCTAGCAATCCGTTCATGACACCCATCTGTGAGATGATAGAAAAAAGCTCCAGCTCGTTCTTTTCCTAATTTAGAGCTCTCCCTTCTCTTCAGTTTATCAAAGCTGATCCTGAGGTTGTAAAGCCCGGAGAGGTCAGAGGAAAATCAATCCTGGGCAGCACCTCCCCCTTCAGTGAGAGCCCACTCCTGGTCCTCGGGCTCTAGGTGATGCAACGCTCCCAGCTGTCCCCCCACTCCAGCCCCGGGAACCCTGGAAGGCAGCTGGGGCCAGAGTTCTCTCTCTTGGGGCCCTTACATAAGACCCTGTAAAACTTCCCGTGACATTCACGGAAAATGTATGCTGCTATCTGGTCTCTCCGGAGATCATGCGAAGGAGCTCAGTGGCAAAATTCATGAATTCAAAATTCAGCAGAAACCTGCTCAGCCGAGGTTCACCCACGCAGGGACGATGAAATCCACCCCGTTGAACAGGGCCACGGAGAGCTGGCCTGAGTGTGCGGGAGACAATCCACTCCCTCTGAAGTGACCCATTTAAACCCCGATCTTGCTGGGGAGGCTTTGTACTCAAGAAGGACAGGCTGATCGCAGAGGCCCCCAGAAGGGCGACGGGAACAAGGCACTGGGCACAGCTCGGTGGCCAGGACGCAAGATTCGGGTGCCCGCTCCAGCTGCGACAGTGCCCCAGCTCCCCAGAAACCGCTGCCCCTCGGGCCTACACAGGGGATCGCGGGCTGAGGCTGTGTATGCACCCTAGATCGCCCTCTCTGCAGCCAGGAGCCAGGAAAAGTTCTCTGCACCAGAAAAGACAACGGGGGCGCAGGGACCACGCGAGCCCAGCGGCTCCCAAAGCAGGGCTGGGCCACCGGGCAGGGCAGGCGTCGTTCCCCGCGTCCCGGGCAAAGCACAGCCACAGGTCTGAGAAGTCGCTCCGCGACCCGAGCTCTTACCTTGGCCACCCCGGCCCCGGGCAGCTTGAGCCCGCGGAGGCGCCGGGGCGCGGGCGAGGGTCCGGCGGGTCCGGGCAGGTACTGCCAGCGTCCGCGTCAGCGTCCGAGCGGCAGCGCCGCCAC
>NDGN011467020.1:0-10747 GCA_002564285.1 Tympanoctomys barrerae
AATATGTGATTGTACTAGCTCTTTCCATATGAAAGAACTCTCCTTATTTAAATAAAAAAGTTTAAAAAAAAAGAGAGAGAGAGAGAAGAAAAGACCATACTCACTCAGTTCCTTGCCAACTGCGGCTGCAACACAGTTATTAGGTATTTCAGCCAAAGCACTGATCCCTTTAGAGACACACAAAACAAAAGTCAAATCATTTTTTATAGATATACCAAATATTATTTTACGTCAGTCATTCCTCATAAATGGGATGGAAACAGTAAGGCACACATACTTTGCTGCACACACCCTCCTTGGCGTGTTACAGGTGGAAAATGCTTGTTCACTAAGCATTTTCACTGGAATGGTTTCCAAGGCCATAGAAGACACAGAACATCTCTACTGTTACAGTAAGTACACAGCTGTTCTGCCCTACTGATCCAGTATGATCATCACTATTACCCATTTACAAGGTGGAAAGCTCAAAAGGGGACACAGAATTGGAGCTGCCCCCCATGCAAGCCAAGAAGGCCAAGCAGCCCTGGCATGAAGAGTCAGTATGATACTGCACAATAGATACCTAGGCCGCATCTTGCTTCCTGGCACACAACTGCTAGAGTCCTCTGGATTTCAAGACATGCCTTTCTATATGCCCATGGGATCACAGAGGGCTGCCAGTCCCTGAAATGACCCAGGTAGGATTGGAGGGCCGGGGCTTTGCACCTCCAAACCTTTGATCTCCAGGGAGAGAGGAACTGGAGATGAAACTGGTCATTAGTGGCCAATGACTGAAGCAACCACACCTAGGAGCCTCACCTAGGTACCTAGGTAATGAAGCCTCATAAAACTCCAAAGGGCAGATCCCCATAGCCCAGTCCATGGTGGTAACACCTGTGAGCAGGGTGGTGCTCCAGGCCCTCCTGTGTACCAGGCCCTGTGCATCCCTTCACTGGCAGCCTTTGTAACTCCTTTATGACAAGTGTCGGCCTAAGTTCTGTGAGATGTTCTTGCAAACTGAACAAACCCCAAGGGGTCATGTGAACCCCAACTTATAGGGCTTATAAACAGCACCTGAGGTGGGGTCGGGCGCCGAGTGGTCAGCCTCTGGCATCTGACACTGTCTCTAGGTAGGAAAGCTCAGAGGCTATCCAGCTGGTGTCTGCCCCTGCAGGCTCTATGTCAAATGAAAGCATAGGCAAAATGGAGACACCTGTAGCACTAGAGCTAGCTAACAGGAGCCACAGGCAAGAAAATGGCTTTCAAGTAGCATGCTTATGGGCAGTGAACACCTTTACCAAGTTTCTTGTATTATCGACATAATTAGATTTTACATATTTATTTAAAATACAGAGGTTTTTCAAGGGTTTTTGTCTTTAAGAGACAAGGTCTCACTCTGTTACCTAGGCAAGCGTCAAACTCCTGGGCTCAAATGATCCTTCTGCCTTCAGTAGCTGGTACTAGAGAAACAGTCCCCGATGCCTAACCCTAGGTTTAAAGTTCTGAGTGTCTTTTCCTATCTGAATTATATGACATGAGTTGAGGCTAGCCATAACTTTTGTCTGACATATAGTTTTTCCACTATGATATATATGTAATTTATAATGCATATTCAAATTGGAAAATATTTTACCCATCTGCAGACCCCACAAATGATGACATGCACAGGGGCCTGAAGCGCCACACTGTTACCACCAATGACCAGTAATGATCCCACCTAGTGGAACTGCTGTGATTTCAACAGAATTTACGACCTAATTTCTCTTCCACATGGGCTTATTTCATCACTGTGCTTTGTATCTTCCATGTACAAAGAGGAGGAGGTGGCAGCAGAGGAGAAAGCAGAGGAGTGCAGTGACAGAAGGTGGAGAAGACAGAAGAACAGGGCAGGGGCGACAGGAGGACAAGTGTAAACAAAGAAAATTTTTATTTTTAAAATGTTTATTAGCTGGGCACAGTGATACACACCTGTAATGCCAACACTCTGGGAAAATGGGGCAGAAGGACTGTAAGGTTGAGCCTAATCCAGATAACTAATGACTTGGCAAGACCCTGTCTCAAAATTTTAAGGAACAGGGGTATAGGATATAGCTCAATGCAAAAGTCCTGGGTTTAATTCCCAGTACTATCCAAAAAAAGTTCATTTAATTATCTGAAGGGAAGTACTTACTTAAAATGGTTAATTACAATCTTGAAAACTGAAGAAAAAAAACACCTAATTTGGAGTGCTGCATTTATGAAAAGTTTCTGAAAACTCACTTGTCTTTCTGGAGTCTGTTGATCATTTGTTCACAATTTGATTTGTTCTCACCTGTATCAGAAATGTGGCTGGTCTTACACAGGAGTTCTAATTTTTGGTTCCACACACATAAGTCATTCCCACCAGAGAGCCAAACCTCCAGTCTCTGAAGAACAGTTAAACACTGCAAAATTGATTAAAGAGTTCAGAAACTCAAGCACACATTGTAGGGTAGTTCTCAATTATGTCTGCAAGTTCTCCGAAATTCCAACCTCGGGCAGGTGAGGCTTAGTTTCCTCCCCATAAACTTGGGTTCTACAAGTCAAAAAGTGTCTGTGTAACAGTGTCTTCTATGCCTGACATTGAGTGTCACAGGACCAAAAGGACAGAATGGATGATGCAGGACTTACAACAGGAAGTCACAGGGACACAGTGAGTTCCTCCTGGTCCTCACATCACTCCCTGGAGCAGCAAAAAGAGAGAGCTGAGGCCTTTTGGCACCAACAGCACTATTATGCCAAGTAGCAGGGACAGCCCAGCAGGAGGCCCTACCAGGCCACATGGGGCTTCAGATGACAGAACCAGGACTAGAGCCACTTGGCTGGAATGTTTTCTATTCGTGACTATACACACTGAGATAATAAGCCTTTGCTGCCTTAAGCCAAGTAGTTTCCAAGTAATTTGCAACTCAGTAACAGATAATAGATACCAGTTAAGCCCTTTTTTAAATATAGAAAATATGATCTTAGTTTTGATGTTTTAAATTAACCCCATCTCCTGATTCCTCTCAATAATTCTATTGGGAACTCAGGAAAGCACTTGCTCTGAGGGCCACGGAAGTGCTTTCCCTTCGGTGGCACCAAGGTCCATTAGAACCCAGGACAAGGGCAATATCAAGGGAGTTGAAGAGAAGCTGGTTTTAGTGGTCTTCCCTAAGCTGAGTGAGGGTAGGGCTGTTTCAAAGCTGATGTAAGAAAAGAGCTGAAAATAACTGATACCAGTTACATATGTCAAGAGGTCCTAACCTGTCTCACCTGTGCATTTTTCATATCATTACTTTGTTTCATTTTATTGCCAAACAATATTCCACACACATGTTGCTTATCCATTTGTTGTCATTGCGCTGTCATGAACAATGCTGCTGGGAACATTCACGCACACACTGTAGGGTGGCCGTATTTTTATTCTTCTCAACTGCGTTTAGGAATAGGATTGCTGAGCGAAATAATTTTGATGAAATGCCAATGTCCAGGGTGACTAACACTTCCCAAGCCACTGGCAAGGGCTGGGGAGACAGCTCAGTAGAATAAGCACTTGCCTGGCAAGTGCAAGGTCCTAAGTTCAATCCCCAGTACCACACAAAAAAAGCAATCTATGAAAGCTAGTTTTCTATATGGTCATCAACACATGCTACGCCTGTCTTAGACATCAGCCATGCTACTATGTATGAAATGGTGTCTCGCCTTCACTTCTGGTGCTGGAGATATAGCTCAGCAGCATAAGCGCCTGCCTGCAAACACAAAGTCCCCACTTTGGTCCCAAGTTTGATCCCCAGTACTGGGGAAAAAGATTCACTTCTGACTTACATTTCTCCAGTAACTAATAATGTTGAACTTCTTTTCAGAATGTGCCAACTAGCCACTTACATATAATATTTGGAGAAATTTCAAATCCATTGCTTATTTTTAACTATACTATCCCTTTTTTTGGCTGTCAGTTCTTTGCATGTTCTGGATAAGTCCTATTAGATACATGATTTGTAAATATTTCTCCCATTCTATGGATTATCTTCCCATTCTCTCTATGGTTTTCTTTGAAACACAAAAGTTTTTCATTTTTTTAATGATAAGGCTCAATTAAGCGTTATCTTTTTTATGTTTTTGAGACAAGGTGGTGATGCCAAGCTAGGCTTGCATTCATGAGGGTCAAGCAATCCTATCTCGGCTGCCCAGCAGCCGGGTCTGCACACACAAACCACAGAACCCAGCTCAGCACCACGCTCTGCAGAGACTGAAAGGTACAGGTATCCATGTCCAATTCATCTGTTCACTTACAGGAGGTTTTATTTCTGGATTCCCAATTCTACTCCTTTGATTTGTATGGCTATTGTCATGCAAGTACCACACTGTCTTGATTATTGTGGCTTTGTTTTGAAATAGGGAAAGGTGAACATTACAACCTTATATTACATTCCTTTTCAGGATTTTTTAAGCTATTCTAGATCCCTCGGTGAATATTTTAAAATCAGCTTGTCAATTTCTAAAATAGCAATCCAGCTATAATTCTGATGTTTATTCTGTATATCTATTTGAGTAGTGTTGCAATCTTGACAATATTAAATTTAATATACAAGTACAGGGTTGTCTTTTCATTTATTTAGAGCATGATTTTTTTTGTTTGCAGTTTGTAGCTTTGAGGCACAGTCTTGCTATGAAGTCCAGGCTAGCCTCAAACTTGCAGTGATCCTCCTGCCTCAGCCTCCTGAGTGCTGAGATTTCAGGTATGTACCACTATGCCCACCTCTATCTTTCTTAATCTCATTAATAATATTTTGAAGTGTTTAAAGTACAGTTTTGTAGTTGGACGTTCTCATCCCCTCCTTGTCTATTTTTATCATGCAAGAACATGTTTGAACATGTTTTCTCTGTACCTTTGCTTCTGTCCTATATTCTCACACAATGGTATCTCACTGGGTAATTTTTTTTTTAAGAGAGTACAAAGAGAAAAAAATTACAAGTGATACAAAATTTTTTGGTGATACAGAATTTCACTTAACAAAGTAATATGAATTTCACAGTATTTGTTGTAATACATAGTGTTGTCTTCCAACCACTTATTCATATTTCAAGATATATGCATGTAAAATTGGAAGAAAAAAGAAATGTATAAGAAATTAAAAAGAGAAAAAGTATAAACAATTGAAAAAAGGAAACAAAACAAATTAAGCATTAGCTGCTCCTTTCCATAGACCAGCAGAAAGGCACAGTACACTTGTCCAAACCATCCTGTTTGCATACTTAGATAAATCTCTTTCTCGCCCTCCCTCTCCGGTCCTTCTCAACTCAGTGACTTTCCTTTGAATAAGTAAGTTCATTCCCTTTTCTCACTGGGTGATTTTAAGATGTTAAAGCAAGCTCATATTCCAGGGAAATGATGTATAATCCTTTTCCTATGTTGTGGGGTTTGATTTGATCACGTTTTACTAGAGATAATATACTGTTTCATTATTTAATATAGCATATTAGCATTTTCCAAACTCTTTTTATGCTCTGAAATACATATTAAGCGAGGATGTGGGAGTGCATGTGATGTGATTATAAAAAGCAAACACTTAAAAAATTTCAATGTATTACAGTAGAAGACACATTGCCCAGGTAATAGTTCCTGTTCCAGTTCCAGCTGCTCCTGTCTCTTAGGTTACTTATTAGAAAATAGCTGGTTACTGTGAGGCATAGCTGATTACTGTAATGCACCTTGTGTAAACCCAACCCAACTGATGAGCCAATCTGCCTCTGTACTTCCTGTTTGCTTATCCTGTGTAAGCACCAGACCACCAGAGATCTGGCCCTGATATTTTGGGAATGATTTCAATCAGTGCCCATCGATGTAAATACATCTGTCTCCAAATCCTGGGTGTCATTTAGGTGTTTCTGTTCGCCACTTCATTCCGGAATTACCAGTTAAGACAAGTCAGGCCTTACTTTTTCTTCATTCTGCTGTAGCATTTAATTCCCACTGCAGTTTGCAAATGAAACATTCTAACATTTAAAACATAGCCTCCAAAAAAAATCTAGCCCTGTGTAGGTAGGTGTGTGTAAAAGATATAATTTTTAAAACCTATAAAAGTAATTTCACTTGGTTTAATACATTTTTTCTGTGACAAAAGCAGACACAACAAAAACTCCTCTTTGCTTGAGACTTTACCTTCACCGTGGACTGGAAGCACGATACCCTCTGAACTTGTCTGCCAGCATCGCCATCCCACACCTAAATTTATGTTAAGAAATTAATTTCCAAATAGAATTTTAAAATTGTAATCAAAGGACAATTTTTCTACTTCACAATTAAATCATAAAGGCTAAACATTCAGCTAAAAAATCTTTAAATGAAAGATGAAATATTTAGTATTTATACTATCATGAATATCAATTCATACAGTGAACAATCAACTTACTAGAACGGGCTTATGATCTAAAAGAAGCTTGAGATAAATTTTAGCATCAAACTATTTGAAAATGCCAACAGAACTGCTGGTCTGATAGCCTAAATCTTCATGGGCATTAAATATTGTACTGCTTCACATTTATTCTCCACAACAGTCTGCCATAAACATGAACATAAAGTAGCTCTACTAAGAACTCTCCAATTCATTAATTATTATTTCCTGTTAGCTCCCTGTGATGCCACTGGCATGATTTACTAGCATTACCCTCATCCAAAGAACACACTACTACCAGTGTCTTATTAAAACGTCTTATGTATGCAAATTTAAAACAACAGAAGGCCTTTCCTAAAATGTCCAGAGTTAGGGTAACTTTGGAGCCTGATGATTCTCAAAGTTTGAAACTATTTCCTAAGGTAAGAAATACAATGATATTGTCTGACTTGCACACATGTAAGTCTGTATTTATATTTAAAAATGGAAAGGGATTTGACAAATTAATCTTATTCCTTATGAAAATGAAAGCTATCTACATATCCATCTATGTGTCAATCATGCTAAACACACTGCTGACACTCAGAAAGTGCTCCCAGTAATCAACGTTCGCTGGCCTTACATTGACCACAATTCTACTAGTATCTCCCACTCTTATTATTTCAGAGCTAAACACTTAATGCTGAAAAAGTTGTGCTCTTAAGGCTATGTTACAAAAATTTTTAAAAATCTATCTTCAGCATTTAAGGAAGCATTTAATTAATAATGAAGGCCCAAGTGGAATAAATTTATAATTTATTGGCATAAAACAAACTGCCAACTATGCAGCCTACTACTTGTTTATTTTGACAAGCCATTCAGCCAAAGAAATGACTCTATCATTTATAGGTGAAATTTATACTGATACTAGCCTAGCTACTTACCTTAGTATTGTAATAATAATTTTAATAATTCCCTTGAAATAGTATTACAGTGTCTGAGGAATGGTTTAATAAAGTATTTTAAATTCTACTTTTGCAGAATATACTAAAAAAGAAAAAAGTTTTATTCTGTAAAATAATATTTGCTTCAACAGAACAGCAGTAAAAATGTTACTCTGACCTAAATTTTATACTCTTAAGTCATCAATTAATCAACAATATATCAGCAGACGATCTCATTTAAAGTATGGTATTAAGTATGTCTTAGTTCTATAGAACCCTAAGAAATAGCTGACCTTTTGGGTTTACTCCAAAACTTAACATCACTAATGCTCCAAATTGTTTAAATGGAAATTTCAGATAAGCAAATATGTTATTTAAAGCCAATGTGCCACCTTAAAAAAAAAAGTCATCCAGAACACTTGGCCATGGGCTTCCCAAGTTCAGTTCCTCATAAAATAATTACAGGGCTCAATTTATTTAAGAAGATGCTTTGCTAAGCCGATGCTGGATAGTGGGTCCTAGTTCTGGTTTTGCAGCCAGACTGTTATTCAGCTCTCCCTACACTGGCTGTGCACCGCGGGGAGGACACTTAGCACTCCCTGTACTCCCCTTTCTCATCTGGAAAGTAACGTTGTAAAAATTGCTTTGAACCCTGAAAGTCAATAATAAAAACTGAACAATGATAATGGACCTTTCTGCAGAGTTTGAAGCTCCTGGGTTGGAGACATTAAATTGCTTTTTCTGTAAAAGAAAGTGTTAAAAACATGAATTAATTCTCCAGTCCAACTCATCTTTGTTTCCCTTAGTTGAAAAGCAAATCGAGATAATACAATAAATATTTTTAAGCCCACTGTCTCCCATTTCTTCCATTTTGTGCAGCTTGATATAATAATAACTTTATATGGAAAGAACAACTTCAGTCATGAGACTAGGGGTTTTTTGTTTTTTGGGTTTTTTTGACTAGGAGTCAAACTCAGATCCTTACCAGCAGGTGCCTGAGCCACTGAGCTACATCCTCAGCCCAACAGCTTCAATTATGAGGCTTCCATCAACACAACCCTTAACCTGCTATCTCTAATCTAATACTTTTCAGGTGCCCAATACTTTTAAGAAGTCTCTTATGAAGACTATAAAAAAAAAATCATTTTTGCTATGACAAGAAGGTTCCGACAAAACCCTAGAGACTAAGCACTAGTAATGTATGTAGGGCCCCTGTGGTCACTGTGGCTGCTTCACTTTCTTCCAGACTTAAGGATATAATAACTGTTCGATCAGCAGAGGCTGTCAGGATGAGTTGATTTTTCTCTTCACAAGATTCCAAGGAAGGAAATGTAACAATAGCCGTTATCTTCTGAGTATGTCCACTGAGTTCCACAAGTTTTTCTCCTGTCTGAGATACCAATAAAAACATTAATAGGCTCATCTTTCCAATTTAACCAGTCTTAAGTGACAACATTAAGAACGACTATGTAGGAGCCAGGGAGATGGCTCAGTAGAATAAGCGCTTACCTTGCAAGCGCAAGGGCCTGAGTTCAATCCTCTGTTCCGCCAAAGAAAAAAAAAATGACTGTGTAGAAAGTATACATATATTCTACTTTGAAACTACTTATTCGGGACCTTTAGCTTTAATTAAACAATAAAATAGAACAGCTAAAAGAATAGCAGTACATAATTTTGACTATTTTTAAACAGAAAATTTAAAGGAATATTTTATTTATTTATTCATTCATTCACTTATTTATTTAATTTCTGGTGCCAGGGATTGAACTCAGGACCTTACACTTGCCAGTCAAGGACTTACACCACTGAGCTAGATCTCCAGCCCCCTTAAAGGAATATTTTTCCTATGATGTTAAGAATATACAGTAATTATATAAATTAAGCAATGAAAACATCAATTCAATCTCTATGGAATTCTTATTATTTGTTAGCTACCTGCACAGTTCCAATGTTTGGAAGAAAGTGAGCCATAACAACAGCGTGCGTGTGTGCACATCACACTGACCCCCACTTAGAGGCAGTCTTCGCTGCGTCACATGGGGCGGCAACTCACCAGCCCTGCTTCCTCAGGGCACTCCTGTCAGCCTCGCCTGTGTGCACCAAGCAGTAAACACACAAAACTAAAATGGATTTCATGACTACTTTGGAAGCACCCTAACCCTCTACATCCACCAGTTCTGTACCTAGGTATTTAACCAAACTCAGATCAAAAATGTTTTTCAAAGACTGTAGGTGAAAGTGTACAGACTTCTTTCCTTGTCACTACTTAAAAATAGTCCAACAAGTATCCTAACCCTTACATCTCACTGGGCTGTACAAGTCCTCTGGAGAGGATCTACGGTGCCAATACTCACAGGTCCTGGCACTCTTCTGTGGCCAGGGAGACTAGGACGTTCAAGAAGGGCTTCAGTATAAGCAAAGCCACTGAGAAATGAAGATCTGACAAATCAGGTAACAATTTGAACTAAGGCACATGAGGATAAACTCCTTAAAAAGAGAGTAATTTGAAAAACAAAGCATCAGGAAGAGGCCTTGGAGAAACCTGATGACATTAATATTTTGAAAAAGCAAACCTACTGATTACTACTCAAATGAGGAGAAAAATAATTAGAATGTCAAATGGTATTAGTGTACAATGCAGAAAGAACTGTTCCAAAAATCAATACTTCGTCCATTCTGAAAGTCATTGCACAGTTGCTTATAATCTATTTTTTGTTTAATAAAATAAATTTTGGGGGCTGGGGAGATAGCTCAGTGGTCTAAGTGAGTGCCTGGCAAGCACAAGGACCCAGGTTCAATCCCTGGTACCACATGCCCTGCTGACTCCAGAACCCTGGGCATGATGTGCCAGCCACTGAAAGCTGGCATGGTGGTGCACATCTGTAATCCCAGTGCTGGGGAGGCTGAAACAGGAGGATCATTACAAGTCTGAGCTGCATAGTGAGACCCTGAACCTAATTAATTAATTAAAGAAGTAAAAAAATTAAAATACAATTTTTATTTTCATAAAACAACATTTGTAAGGGCCAACCACATAGCTCAGAGGATTAAAGCACCTGCAAGCAGGCGCAGGGACCAGGGGTTCAATCCCTGGGCCTGCCATGCCAGCTCTGCCCCTGGGGCACATGAGACAGCAATTGAGACTGGGCATGGTGACACATGCCTGTAATCCCAGCTCTTGGGAGACTGTGAAAAACAGGCAGAGCACTACAAATCTGATCTAGCAGTGAGACCCTGAACACCCGGTAGACCCTTCCCTAAAAAAAAAAA
The DNA here is from genome assembly GCA_002564285.1 of Tympanoctomys barrerae. Classification (NCBI taxonomy): domain Eukaryota; kingdom Metazoa; phylum Chordata; class Mammalia; order Rodentia; family Octodontidae; genus Tympanoctomys; species Tympanoctomys barrerae. The sequence goes on from NDGN011467020.1 coordinate 10,568, forward strand.
AAAAAATTAAAAAAAAATGACATTAATTTCTCAGGAAAATATCTTAATAAATATTACCCAGGTATGATGGCCCATGCCCAAAATCCTAGCACTGTGAGAGGCTGAAATAGGTGGATCCCAGGTGTGAACTCAGCCTAAGCAACTCATAGTGAGATCCTGTCTCAAATTTTAATTTTTTTT
>NDGN011467022.1:0-13872 GCA_002564285.1 Tympanoctomys barrerae
AGTGCTTCCCTGGCAAGTGCAAGGGCCTAAGTTCAATCCCCGGTTCCGCAAAAAAAAAAAAAAGAAAGAAACCAGTAAATTATACATTTTAAATAGATGGATTTTATTTATTTTAATGCATTTGGTACATGGTCTCACTAGCAGCTTGGACTCATAGTGATCCTCCTGTTTTTGGCCTCCCCAGTGCTGGGACTACAGGCACACACCACCACGCCTGGTCTCAGTGGCCAACTCAGCATGTACTGAGGCAGGGCCAGTGTGGCATGTGGTGCCTGGGATCGAACCCTGGTCCCTGGGCTTGCCTAAGCATGTGCTTAGTCTTCTGAGTCATCTCACTAGGCCTGGATTTTTAAAAAAGATTTATTTTATTTATTTGGTACTGGATCTCACTAGCTCGGACTCATAATGATCCTCCTGTCACAGCCTCTGCAGCATGGGCATTATAAGCATGTGCCACCATGCCCAATTTCTGTGGCCGGCAGGGCATGCGGTACAGGGGATTGAACTCAAGTCCTTGCACTTGCCAGGCAAGCACTTAGACTACCAAGCTATCTCCCTGGCCCCAATAGGTAGATTTTATGATGTACAGATTTTATTTCAGGAAAACTGAATATATATATTTTCTGGTTATGGTGGAGGAAGCTGTGTGCCACCAAGGTGCCTGGGGCTCTGAGTTCTCAGCTTCCCCTACCCCTTCTGGATGCCCCGTGGACCGTACTTACTCTAAGCTGGTCAAGTTGCAGTTGAGCTGGAGCGCTAGTCCCAAGGCCCTGGCAGCACCCACCTGGATGAAGTTCCACTGTAGGCTGAGGAGACACAGACACATGACCATGCAGCCCAGGGACAGAGTTAAGGACCTTCTGAGTGCTGTGGCAGCTGGATGTGGCAGGATTCCTCAGCCCCCAGATGGGTCAGGGTGTGCTCCACTAGTGGTGGCCACAGGAATGAGCTCAAATATATCACAAAGTCTGGGCCATTCCAGGCCTAGCCAAGGCACCCACCTCCTAACTTGCTCTGTCCAAAAGTCAGCCTTAGAAATCAGGACCTGGGATGGGGCACAGCTTCCTGGAAGCCAGTAGCCTGGGAAATCTTTGAGACCTCAGAGGGGCTCCCACAAAGATAGACTTGGAAGGGGTGTGTGAGGGGAGGACCAGTGGACTCACTGAAGGGACTTGAGGGCGCAGTTTTCTCCCACTGCCACTGCAATGGCCTGGGCTCCCTGGTCATGGAGGAGGTTGGCTGTCAGGCTGGAATGAAGAGAAGAGAAAAAGTGAGCAGGAACTCACAATGAAGACCCTTGTCCTTGGTCACCAGGAAATCCCAGCCCCCAACCCTGCAAGGACCAATGTCCTCACTGATGTTAGTTATCTGGCTCATATCTATAAACAACCTGTGGGCCTGACCCATGCCCCAGAGTCCTATATCAAATTCTTTTTCTTAACTAAATCTTTTTTTTTTTTTTGGTGGAACCAGGGATTGAACTCAGTCTTAACTAAATCTTGACAAAATCAGCTCAGTGGGTTTGGTGACAAGTTGCATGGCTAGTATGTGGTGGAGCATACCAGGGGCTGCTGGCCCAATGGGATGGCCCATCAATGCTTCTGAGTCTCTTCCTATGAACTTGCTGATTAAGCCCCAGGGTAAGACAGGCACAGTGTCACACTGTCCTCATCCATGTATAATTTATACCAGTGGGGAGCTTTTGTCAGTTATCACTAGACACCAGGCCCTCCTGCTGTTCCCTCCCCACCAGGGCCCTTCTCACACCTTGTGAACTGGCGAGGGCACTGAGGGCCTGGTCCATTATGTCACAGCCCATCAATCCTGGGCTTTGGTTGAGCAAAGAGGTTATGGGCCTAAATAACCTGGAGGGAACACCACCCTGACCCTCCCTGGCCCTCCACGTACTCCAGGTGCTGCAGGGTGCGGTTGCTGCTGAGAGCTTGGGCCAGGGCCTGGGCTCCCACGGGGCTGATGGAGTTTTCCCGAAGACTGAAGAGAAAGAGAAGACCCTGAGCATCCAGCTGGGCAGCTGGGGCCTCTGGCAGGGAACAGGCCCAGGTATTCAGGCTTTTTGAAGGCCCTGATACTCTGGTAGGCCCTGAGTATCCTGAAAAAGCTTGGCTCAGATGTGAAGGAGCCAGAGCTAACAAGTCAAGGATCTGATGGCTGGCAGCCAAGTGTCTCCGCTCAGGACTGTCAACAGTTTAGGATATGCAGAAGGATGAGATGGCAGAACTGGGAGTATGAAGGGTAAGAGGCAGGTGAGCACACTTGGGTACCCAATAATGAGCTTACATAAGAAAGGAACAGCCGAACAGCCCTGAGGGGCCACAACTGTCCCCTGCCCTACTGAGAGAGTAGGAAGAGGGACAGGGTGGCCAGATCTAGAACCAAGCCTGCCCAACTGTAGGTATCCCCACAGCAGATTTCCCAACCCAGGCTCCCTGCTCAAAGGGCTGCCCTAGCTGGACTTACTTGAGGCTGATGAGGGTCTGGTTGGTACAGAGGGCCCCCATCAGTGCCGCCACTCCCACATCACTGATGGAATTGCTCTGCAGGCTGTGGACAGAGGATGGGGCACCCTTCATATGGGGTTCCAGGACCTAGAAAGAACTGCCCAGTTCAGCCTGGAAGGACCACAGGCACTGGGTTCTTTAGGAGCTTGAGGTGCCCAGGATCTGCTCTTCCCATCCTGTTTCCTCTCCCATCACCCCACCTTCTAGCCCCTGCCTCATTGAGGCAGGCACACTGTACAACCCCCAAGGTTGGGACTCTGCCTTCACCTGGGGGGCTCCAAATATCCTCAGAGGATAGCCTGTTGGTTCTGGTTCTGTGGCCCAGAGGAAGTGGTACCATAGAGTCACCCCAGTGTGGCAGCCCCACCTCACCAAGGCTGCTCCAGCTGATTTCCTCTTCAGCCACCTGTGCTCATTTAGCAAGGGCATGTGGAGCTGGACATTCTGGAAACTACAGCCCAGCCCCTAATGGCCAGAGAAATGGGGCTGGTGGGGTAGGGAAAGGATGGATGGAGGTTAGATGCTGAGACCAGAATGTGCCCAAGGTCTAGGGTTGGTAAGGTGCCAATTGGTAGTCCTCCTCCAGAAATAACATTCCACCATCTGCTGGACCGATCCCAGGAGAACTGTCACCCATGAAGGAGGCAGGCAGACTCACTCCAGGCTCAACAGGCCCTGGTTCACCTCCAGTGCCTCAGCTAGGGCCTTGGCGCCTCCATCACCAATGCTGTTACTGGACAGCCTGCAAGAGACAGATGCTGCTGAGCCCACCCTGTGGAGCCACAGGTGGAGCAGGGCCTGGGGGTTATCTCAAGAGGTCCAGTGTAGTTTGCGTGCCTGAGTCCTGTTCAGCTGTAATCTTTGCAAGTAACCTCTCTCTACCTGTAAGAGGTCAAGGTAGGAAAGCCTCCTTTGACTGCCTGGCAATGGCAGGGGGCAGGGTCAACCCATGCTGCGATGCATTTGCAGGACTTTATCTGAAGACAATCAAGAAGTGCTGTTTTCTTTTGCCAGCCAGGAAGGAAGTTAAGTACTAGCCTTAGAAGGCTGGCATTCACAGTCGTGGGAATCTGAGTCTCCATTCTTCTAGTCCAGTGGTTTGAAGTCTTAAGCCAGCTACCCTACTTCTATCCGTCCATCCTTCCATCTATTCCTCTCTCCATCCAGTCAGCTGCTTACCCATCCTACCAGCCACTCATCCATTCCCATGCTTACAAATATGTGAGTTGTGCGGGGCACTGAGAATACCAAACGGGCCCTTCTGCATGTCTCACATGAGCTCCTTCAGACTCCTGTTCTGCTTCAGGGCTTCTGCCATCTGCTGGGCTCCCTGGGGCCCTATTGCGTTCTTCTGCAGGCTGTGGGAGATGAGAGGGCCCATGAGCACAGCTGGCTATAGCCCTTCCCCAGAGTGAGGGGTCAGAGACAGCAGGGTGCCCTCCCTTGATTATCACAGCAGCAGGAAGGGATCTTGGCAAGGACACAGTGGTGTACTTACATCAGAGAGCAAGGGACAAGGGCAACTGGAGCCTCCCCGCTAAGGCACCTGGAAGCAGAGGCCAACAGCCTCCCAATGAGAGCTCCGGTGTGCAAGTCCTGCTGTGCCCTCACGGGACGGTCCACCCCTTCTAATCCAGCCAGCAGCCTGCCTCCCACCTGGAGAATCCTCCCTGAGGGTACTCACTGGAGGACCGGCAGGGCAGGGTCTTGCCTGTGTAAAGCTAACTACCAACCTTAACATAAGTATAACCTTCCAAGAGAAAAGAGAACTCTCCTCTTTCTTAAAATACTTCCTTGAAATAAATGGAGATTGCAAATCCTTTCTTATCCCTCTGAAATGTATTTAAGTCTCTGTAGGAGTTCATTTGACCCCCTGCCAGTTTCACAGTTCTGGTGTGTCTTTCTCAGGGTCTTCCTAGGAGTCCTGGTATCCTCTTTTCCAAAGTAAAAACAAAGCCAGGTCAGACCCCTGCCTCCCTGCACCGTGGAGATTACCAGGGCTGCCCGGCTCCAAGTTGTGAAGCACCTGCTTCTCATCTAGATAGGTAAGAATTTATTTTTTTTCCTCCTTTAGATAAAAGCAATTTGGACTGCAGATGGCCACCCCAATTATCTGGTGAATGCACAATAATGTATGTGTGATAAATGGTGCCATCAGGTTCTTTCGAGGACGAGTTATTACAGTATTTACCTTGGGAACATGCATGGAATGAGTTGTGTCTACTGGGAAATAGGAGAGAGGGACATTTTTTGTGATTCATGTATCACTGGTGGGTTGCCTATGATGCCCACTGCAGTCACTCTAATGCTGATTCAATACTAAAATTGTTTTCTTCTTGCCTATGATTATGGAGATTTTCTGGGTTGGCAGGAGACTTTATTTTTGGTAATTTCTCCACACCTATTCCCTGGAAAACCAGAGAGCTGCAAGTTTTCTGGCCAGAAAACCTGAGGACACTCCATCCATTCCTCCTTGCAGGAAAGGCAGAGGCCAAACAGGAGAGAGAGGGAAGAGAGGGGAGAGGAGGAGGCAGCTCCACTCACTGCAGCGCAGAGAGCATCTGGTTGGTGGCCAAGGCTTCAGCCATGGACCTGGCACCATCGTCCTTAATCGTGTTGCTCTGGAGGCTGCGGAGGAGGAAAGCATGCGTCACCACTGGAGGAGAGAATGAACCCACTTCTGTGTGTGTGTGTGTGTGTGTGTGTGTGTGTGTGTACCTCCACAGGGCAAGATGCCTCAGGAGTACAGGAGGGACAGTGAGAAAAGGCACTGGCCATCGTGTGCTTTCCTCATTGGTAACCACACAGGGTCTCTGAGCACTTTCCTGCTAATGGTAAGAAAGGCATTACCTAGGCTACCTGGATCGAACAATAATAACAAGGCCATCTGTAGCCCTCATTACAGCTAAAAGTCACATGGCCCAAGTATTGGCTAGGAGAGGAGAAATAAGAATTCTAAACACTCCTGGTAGGAATGTAAGTGGTCTAACCTCTATGGAAAATAGTCCGCAGTTCCTCAAAAGCAACTGTATTCATAGGCGTATACTCAAAAGACCTGAAAATAAGTGTTTGAATATTTATACATAATAGGCAGTACCTATTAACAACAGTGATGAGGTGGAAACAATCTAAGTGCCCATCATCAGATGAATAAAACTGTGATCCATTACAGTAGAATATTATTCAGCCATAAAAATGGGATGGAGAAATGATTTGTGCTACAATATGGACTGACCTTGAAAACATTATGTTCAGTGAAGGAGATGGATATAAAAAGTCTTAGACTATGATTCTGTTTATATTAAGTGTCCAGAATAGGTAAGTCCATGTAGGAAGCAGATTGGTGGTTACCAGGGTGAGGGAAGAATGGGAAGTAACTGCTAATGGGTACAGGGTCTCCTCATAAGGGAATGAAACATTTCAGAGCTAGCTGCAGTGATGGTTGTACAACATGAGGCGTGTACTAAATGTCAATGAACTGTATACTTCAAAATAGTAAATGTTGTGTGAATTTCACCTTGGTAACAATAAAGAGAGCAGAGCAGTGGTACCCACTCAACTGCAGATAGATATAACCACAGGCTCCTAAAGGGACATAGAAAGCCACACTGATTGTTGGCACCTTCTGGAAGAAAGACTGTTCGGTGTCCCAGAAAGCACTTCTGGGGACAAGCCTGATTTCACAGCTTGGTAACTATACAAGATGCCTACGGAGGAGGGAAGAGCTGGAACTTGAGCTGTACTTGAGATACAACCTTCCAGGTACCGCGGGCCCACCATTCAGTAGCATCTCCCATCCCATGGCATGAGAGGCAGGGGTTTCCTGGACCTGCTCCAGGAGGAATGGGGCAGGGCACCCATACCTAAGGGAGGTCAGAGTGCGGTTAATCTTCAGAGCATCAGCCAATGCCTTGGCTCCCTGAGGTCCAATGGTGTTACTGCGGAGGCTAGGGGAATCAAGAGAGAGAAGTGACTATCAGATTGGGAAGGAGGGACGTTTATACTGACTTTGAATTTATGATCCTTACTTCCATGTTTGGTGGACCCAGGGCACAGCCCCTCACCTAGGTGAACAAGAAAGGAGTTTTGCAAGGTGGTCCCATGTGATGGGGAAAAGGGAACAACACCTGAGGGCCTGTAGCCTTGGGCCAAGTGTGGAAGCAAGGAGACTGCTGAGTCCAGATCAGGGCTGAAAATGGAGCATTTCCTGGAGTGAGACTCAACAGCCAGGGAGGCATTGTGATTTCACTTACTCAGCTGTCTTAGAAGAGGACACGTCTGCCCAGGAGGATGTGTGGTCTACGGGAGCCCAGGGCCTGGGAACCCACTCTCCATGGGCCAAGGTACCATGCCCAGAGCTACCTCAGGCTGAACCTGGAGTGTCATTTCAAGTTTGTTTTTTTTTTTTTTTTTTTTTTGCGGAACCAGAGATTTAACTCAGATCCTCTCATTTGCCAATCAAGTGCTTATCCTACTGAGCCATCTCCCCGGCCCCCTGGAGTGTCATTTCATACAAAAGGAGATAGTTCAAAATTCTTCTCATGCCATTGAGCTTTTATTATTATTATAAAGGAGGAAGGACTTATCTGCCTTACAGAGGCAGATAAGAGGTTTTGGTCCATGACTGGCTGGTTCCAAGGCAGGGCGGCATGGCAGACAGGCATCACAGAAGAGAAACAGCTCATGGCAAGCAGAAGATAGCAAAGCAAGCAAGAGCCAAGGGGCCTTTGTGTCCTACTTACTCTAGTGTAGTCAGACTTCTGTTGACCAGGAGGGATCTGGCAAGAGCTTTGGCCCCTTTGTTACTGATCTGGTTCTCAGCCAGGCTGCCCAAGGGAAAGGAGGGTGCGGTTATTTCAGGTATATGAATCTCACTGCTTCCTCATCAATGTTATGCCCATGATTAATCTCACAGTTTCCTCAGTAGCATCAGGGCCTACACATGGGTGCAGACAAGCTAAGCCCAGAGCAGAGAGCCAGGCACAGGAAGGCCCTGAGCCTGAGCAAATACAACCAGAGTGGCCAGCGAACCCTTTCCCTTGGGGAGTGTCCCAGGCAGTTAGGCCAGAATCCTTCAGAACAGTTTCTACACAAATGTAGTGAAGAAATCAGACAGTTATAGAAATCGATAGTGGGGACCGAGGCCAAAGGTGTGATGGCAAAGTGGCTCTCAAAGTAAACAAAAATAAAATCAGAAATGTGATAATGTGATATGTAGCATTTGCCAATTTCTATGATGTAAATGTTCTCACCTTGACCAATTTTAATAGCCTCAGCTTGCAGAATTCCTGAAAGTTTAACAACCAGCTCTCTTGAGCTCATACAAGAGTCCCAGCACACTACTGACCCTAGCTTTCCTCCTGTGCAAAACTGCAAATGGTAGAGTTATCATAAGACTAAGTTTAAAGTTGGAAGTGAAAAATGACATCTCAGGGGGCTGAGGTAGGAGAATCATTGTGAGTAGAGGCCAGCTTGAACTATGTAAGAGAGGCTCTGTTTCAAAAAAAAAAAAAAAAAAGGCATCTCTTCCTCTTGAAAGAGCGACTCCAATGATAAGCAGATAGATCCACGTCAAGTATTGGCTTCCAGAAATGTGTTATTGAAGTTGCTTTAGAGTTTTCTGGGCATTCAGCCCAGGAGATACAGCTACTGAATTAAAAGCCCCCAGGCTGCAACGTTTCAAGCTACATTCCAAAGGGCCTCTCAAGATCCTGAGGGAAACCTTCCTGGGTGAGGCAGGTTCAGTGACATATGTCTATAATCCCAGAGTGCTGGAATTATAGGTGTGTGCCATCATGCTGGCTTGCATCGTTTTTTTAAAAAATTTATTTATTTATTTATTTTTTTTTTGGTACAGGGTCTTGCTATGCAGTTTGGACTCACAGTGATCCTCCTGTCCCAGCCTCCTCAGTGCTGGGATTACAGGTACGTGCCACCATGCCCAGTTTCAGGGCTGGCACAGCACACCTGGGTTTTTGGGCCAGCATGTGGTACCAGGGGTCTCACTGAGGCCCTTGCGCTTGCCAGGCAGGTGCTTAGACCACTGAGCTATCTCCTCAGGCTTGTATCGCTTTTTTATAAAAAGTTCTATTGCTTAAAGTTTAAAGGTCATCCAGCCCACTTTCTGTATAAATGTTCTCACCTTCTAGACAGTCTTTGTCACCCAGGACTTGGAGGCTGTTTCACAAGCAGCCAGGTGTTTTCTGCAGTATACTTTGTGTGGACATTGCAAATGGGAAGGTCATACAAGGACCAAAGGTGGTGGGGGGAGCATGTAGAAGTGTTGGCTTTGTTCAATATAATTGGGGGCATTGTCTAGCCTCCGTTAAGCAAAACTAAAAGTTAATTATCTTGTCATATGCTAAAAAAGACTAGAGGTTCACAACAGCTCAGAGATGAGGCGTTGGAGGATCTGAGCACATTCTAGTTTAGCTTAGTTCTTTTCAGGCTCCAATTCCAATAGTAAACAAAACTTCTAAGAATTTTGTGTGTGGGGGGGGAAATACTAGAGGTTCCCGTGAAGGAAGACTATTAATAAGAACTTGTCATGATCGTTCTTCTTTTACACTTTTTGCTAGCAAGACAAAGGCAGTCCTGTTGGAGCAGCCAGGTGCCTGACATTGAAATAAGGCTTCTAAGGCTCACAAGCAGAAGGCTCGGCTCTTGAGGGCACCCGCTGCACAGTTTGCCTCCCACAGCGGTGTATGGTGAGGGTTTGGGCTGCGCAATCGTCTTGCCGTCCGAGCCACTGCAGCCAGAGGTCAGCAGGGCTGGTGGTCAGAGACACCTCTGCAGCCAAGCCCCAGCGAGCTCCTCCAGCACTCAGGCTGGGATGGCTTCCCCGGTGGGCAGAGCTTCCTGAGAACTGTCACATCACATGTGGTTGCTAGAAGGAAGGACCTCTGCGGGACCTCCAGGGAGAGGATGTGGGAAGCCCGCACTGGCCTTCCTGGCCCCGCCCCACACCCCCTGTGCTTCTCCTGTGCCCTTCAGCGCAGTGAGGCATAGCTACCACAGCACTTCTCAGCCCTCAGTCCTAGCAAAACGTTAAGCTGGAGGACGGCCCTAGGGATCCCCAAACTCACAAGTTAGATCCCTTTTAACCCCATCTTTACCCTCTTTAGACACAGAGGTGTCATGTTCAGGGTCACACCGAGCTTCAGCTGTCACCAACGTCCTCAATGACTGATATCACTCCTGACCCATTTAAAATTATCATTAATTAAGATGAAGATTATTTCAGAACCTGGAGCCTCATATAAAGGTGAAAATCACTCCCTGGGTCCTGTTCTCCACATCATCTCGCTGCTTCTCCAAATATGTCATCACATGGGTTGAACTACAAGTTATAGTGTTCCTCAGATCTGGAGATGTTATTCCAGGGGTGAGTCATAAGCATTTAAGTGAGCATAAAAACTTATATCCAGGGCTGGGGAGATGGCTCAGTAGAATAAGTGCTTGCCTGGCAAGTGCAAGGGCCTGAGTTCAATCCCCAGTTCCACCAAAACAAAAAATTTATATCTAGTTATAACATTAATGATTCAGTTCTTAATTTAAAATTTATTTTTTTTTTTAAAAAAAAAAAAACCTCTTATTCATTTATTTGGCACAGGGTCTCACTACACAGCCTGGACCTGTAGTGATCTACCTATCTCAGCTTTCCCAGCTCTGAGAAGGTAATTTCACATTAGATTTTATTGAAATTAAAATAAAAAACTTATCAAACTAAAAGTTCCAAATCCTGTGCCCTGAATATTGTTTGAAAGCAAACAAAGAGCTGTTTAGTAAAACAATGTATAGGGCCTGTCAGGGAGATGTGCTCCTGTGTCTGTGACAGTGGTTGGTCCTCGTCTGTCACTTTTCTCTTCTTACCATGCAGAGGTACTGGAGCGTCTGCATTTTCAAGAATAGGGAAACAAGCAGGCTGCAGATGAGTCTGCTGGAGGGCTCTGAGCAGAGTAGGGCAAAGGATGGGACAGAGGTCCCATACCCGCAAGGTGGTGGGCCGCCTAGGCAGGCTGTGGGGTCAGTGTTACCTGAGCTTCTGGATGCGACAGTCCTTCCCGCTCAGCACGCTGCCCAGCAGCTCCATCACCGGGTCCTGGAACTGATTGGTATCCAGCCTGGCAGAGAGGAGCAGTGCCAGTGAGCAGTCTCGCTGCCCCTGGGCAGGAAAGGACCGGCTGGCTCCTGTCCATCACATTGCAGCCTCCTGCATGGCTCAGAGACCTATGCTCAGCCTGTGATGCTCGGACCTCCCCACTCTGGGGGCTGCCTCCAAACCCCATGTGCTATGCATCTCTATGTGATACCACTGCTGGCTGGCCTGTCTGAGGGTGCACAGACTCTTCTCAGATCCCAAATGACCCTCTTCCTATACTTCCAAACCCAGTCTCTAAGGTCCAGGGCAGTGTGAAGAGTGTAGGCTGAAGATCTGGTCAGGGGCGCAGCTTCTGTCATTCTGTCCCCCAAACAGATACACTGAATTCCTAACCTCCAGTGCCTAAAGAATGGAGCCTTACTGGGCCTGGTGGCACACATCTGTAATCCAAGTATGCTAGGAAGTTGAGGCAGGGAGATTGCAAGTTCAAGCGCAGCCTGGGCACCTTAGTGTCTTAGATGACCTCAAAATTAAAGAAGAAAGAAAAAGTGCTGGGGATGTAGCTGGTGCAAAGGCCCTGGGTTCAATCCCCAGATCAGGAGTGGGTGAGGAGAACATAGCCTCATCCGGAAATAGGCCTGCTGCTGATGTAATAGTTAAGAGGAGGTCACACCAGAGAGAAGTGGCCTCTAGGGTGGCCTCTACACTAGACAGGGGAGGCCTGTAGTCCAGTATGGTTGTGTCTTTATAGGAGAGACAAGCATTACGTGAAGACAGACATCCAGGAGAAGCCCATGTGATATGAAGAAGTCTACAGACTGAGACTAGAAGAGGCAGCTTCCAGCCAAGGAACACTGGAGGGTGCCAGCCAACACCAGGATCTAGAGATGCTGGAAGGACGCCCCACCTCACTTCCCCTAGTGGATTTGGGGGCCTTGATTTCAGCTTCTGGCCTCCAGAACTGTGAGGGAATGGGTCACTATGTTGTCACCCTATCCAGTTTTGGAACTGCTATTGCAGCCCCAGTAAACTAATGCCAAAGGGGGCTGGGGGAGCGAAGAAGCCTTCCAGGTCCTCTGCCTGCTCCTCTGCCCTCATGGCCTGAACCCCAGCTCATGCCCACCTGAGGCTCTGACAGTAGAGCAACTGGGGCAGCAGGCTCTGGAGGACACCCTGGCCAAGGCCCAGGGTCAGGTCAGCCTCCTGTGCACAGATGTCAGACACTTGCAGGAGGTAGGCCAGAGCGGCGCGGTGCGAGGGGCTGGTGAGGCTGGCCAGGGCACCACTCCCCATGGCCTCTGCCACATTTCGGGCCAGCTCTGTGCGCCGCAGCTCCTGGAGGCAGTAGAGGACATTGACAGCACGGGAGCACACTGCTGTATTGGGGCACAGGCAGCCCTGCAGAAGTTCGGCCACTTGAGCTTGGTAGCTCTGATGCTCGCCTTGGGTCAGCAGGAAGCCAGACAGCAGGGCATTGACTCTGGGTGACAGGAGACCCGAGAGAAAGCGCAGGAACACATCTAGTCGCCCGTCCTCAGCCTGCATGGCCCGCTGCACAGCACTCCTAATGTGTGTGAGGAAGCCCAGCCTGGGCCAGGACATGCCACTCTCGGTGAAGAGGTCAAAGATAGCCCTCCTGGATGCACTATAATAATATGCAGCTGCCAAAAACTCCTGCAGGGACAGGTGGATGAAGCAGTAGGCCACTGAGGAGACCAGCGTCTCCTCCCGCTGTAGGAAAAAACTGCATAGGGTGCCCTGCAGCAGTGTCAGGTCTACACCAAATGTTTTCATGTCCTGCTCATAAAACACAAACTTCTTCTTGACTAGCCCATGGAAAGCCATCCGGCCCAGTGTCCCAACCATCTTGCGACTGCAATGGGCCACCTGCTCAATCCGGGAACTCAGCCTGCCCTTTTCCTGCCCCTCCCCACTGAGAGCCATCCTGAAGTACCATGAGTAGAGCTCAGACAGGGTCTGTGGGGGCCATAGCTCAGGACCCTGGGGCACTGGCCTGTTGTGGCACAAGTGACCCAGCACCATGCCCACAAGCCTGCAGAAGGCTGGGACTGTGCACATCAGATGCAGGACCCTGTCAGTCTGCATCTGGCTCAGGATCTGGCCTACAAGGGTCTTGTCTTCAGGGAACATCTGCTTTAAACACCCCCTGATCTCCTCCTCAGTAAAGCCCCGGATCTCAGTCATCCGGTCCACTAGGCCTCCTGGGATCTGGCCAGCTGCTCCAGGACGAGAGGTGATCCACACAGAAACTTCTGGGAAGAGGTTGCCCCGGACAATGTTGGTGAGTAGCTGGTCCACTTGGATTTCCCTCTTTGGATCTGTGCAGACTACAGTATTAGAGAAGTCTAGAGGCATCTTACACTCATCCAGGCCATCCAGGACCAGGAGGACCCTGGCAGGGGCTGTCACTACCAGACTGGCCTCCCCAACATTTGGGATGACAGAGCGGATGAGTCTCTCGGCAGACAGCTTCTCATAGGTGTTGAGGTCCCGAAAGGTGAAAGGCAACACCAGTGAGAAGTTCTGGCTGAGCTGCCCTTGGGCCCAGAGGCGGACAAAGTGCCTTACCAGAGTGGTCTTGCCCATGCCGGCAACTCCAATAGTGATGGAGATACGGGGTGGGATGGACACCCGGGATAGAGGCAGGAAGAGCCTGTCCAGGGTAATGACCCTGGCGGGGCGCTGGCCCCCACGTGTGGCCTCCACCTGCGTGAAGTCATGTTCCCGCAGCTGTAGGTCACTCAGGCCCTCCACCAGCAGCAGGCTCGCCAGCTGGTGCATAGGGCTGCCCAGATCCAGGGTGCCTCCCACTCTGCCCAGCAGGGCCTCAAGGTTCCTGCATATTCTTGAGTCTGCAGACACAGGCCAAGGGAAAGACAGGTAAGGGTTGGGCCAGGGGAGAGGGCCCCAATCTTCTCCCCCATCAGCCTCCAAGTAGCTCTTACCATTGCTATGGGGTCCTAGTGGGGATTCGGGCATCCCATCAGGGGCCTTTAGGGTCTGACCAACTTGACTGCTCTTCCAGGGCAGCAGATCCACAAGGGCCTTCACCTTCTCGGCTGGAGGGCCAGTGTCATGGGCCTGGCTGGCCTCTCCTCCTGCCCACACTTCCTGCTTCCTCATGGAGTCCTGGATGGCAGTGAGGAACTGTGAAGAAAGGGCCCATGCACTGGCGAGATGGCTCAGTGGTCTAGGGCACCTACTTGGAACAAGCTTGGCAAAGCACAGGGA
>NDGN011467026.1:0-16230 GCA_002564285.1 Tympanoctomys barrerae
AGGCTGTGTCCTCAGGGGCAGCTTAGCATTGACAGGTGACGTGGCCTGGAGTAGCTCTGTGAAGTTTTAGGGCCTCGGAGGGGAGGCTGGGCCTGGGACCCCTGAGCAAGGCACAGCTTGTGGTGGCCCAGGGGACATCAGGAGGCTCTTGCTGGAGGCTGATGGGCAGTGCAAGCAGGAGGAAGAGGCCATGTTGCTCAGGGCTGCTGGACTGCTCCCTGCATCAGTGCCAGCCTGGGAAATGGGGAGCCTGCAGCTGGGCCTGGCTGCCCTCTGGCTTCCTCTGTGTACCTGCAGCTTATGAGGGCCTAAGGGCACTCCACCTCTCACCAGCTTGCAGCAGGAGTTGGCGCTAAGCCTGGAGTCCTGGGGCCCTGGGGGGTACACAGATACCTGCTGCCCAGAGCCTCCATGAAGTGCTTGGTCCTCCTCTGAGTCCCAGAGCTGAGGATCAGAGTCTGGGATGACCTCTCGCTCTGTTCCAGCCTCAGTTTCCCTACTTGTAACATAGCTTGAGGCAGTGCCTAGGGGTAGTAGGGCTTCCAAGGATCCTTCTGGCCTAGAACCACAGAGCTTGGTTCAGAACAGTGGAGGCCAGTGGCCCAGTATGTGACTCCTGGTCCTGCCAGCATGACGTAGGGCAGCAGTGACCACCATACTCTGCCTGGCTCCTCAAGGACTGGTTCTTCTGAGACATTGGACCCAAAAGCTCAAAGTCATGGGATTTGGGATGTGTGAGTTATGACATGATGGACACATCCTGGGGAGTCAGAGGGTCACCCTGGCTGGGCCTCATCCACTGCATGTCCAGGTGCCTCTGCTATGTGAGGGGACCCCTTCCCCTGAGTTCAGGGCTGCCAGGTGCCTACAGGAGCACTGTCCAGCATGGGAAGAGGTGAGGCTGGCAGACCACTCCACAGCACCTTGGGCTGGTCTCTGTCCTGACCGTAGTGTGGGTTCTGGAGTGATCTGTGGCTCTGCAGGGTGTAAGCAGAGGTCGCTATGGGGTCTCTGAGGTACCAGGCCATCTGGCTGGGATGGACCATGGGGTGACGGGGCTGAGCATCTCACCTGGGGCAGCAGTAGCCTCAGGCAGACTTGATCCAGAGGGGCCATTAGTCTGTTCCATGCCCGACCCCAGGTGGACACTTGACATGGTGCAGAGATGCCCAGATGGAGATTTATAGTTTTGGCGAGAGAAGTTCTCCCTTACGGTTCTGGCCAGACGGGCGGGAGTGATATTTCCCATTGAAGGGAAGCGCGAAAGCTCTTAACAAATCGATAGCTGCACTGGGTCAATAAACCACAGAGCCTTTAAGGGAGGTGGGACAGTTGCCTGGGCTCTCAGGCTTCGCCAAGGATGGGGTCTGACCAGGGGCAGCCTGGCCCAGTCCATCCCATCCCGGTGTGCCTGGGTTCATGGGCTGTAGCCAGAGAGGCTCATTCTGTCCCCTCTGGGAGAGGTGGAGACTTCGTAGGTAGACATAGGGACAGGGCTGTCACTTTTGGACCCATATTCTTCCTCCAGCTGGGTGTCTCCAGGCAGCCACTTCACCCTCCTGGCCCCTGTCACAATCCTTTGAAACCCTACACACCAGCCCCTGTCTCCACACCTGCCACCCCAGATCCCAGATCCCAGATCTCAAATCCCAGCTCAGCCTGACCCCTAAGACCAGGCCCCTTCTTAGTGCTCTCCACTTAATCTCCAGGTGATGGCCACTCAGGGTGAAAAGAGGTGCACCAGTGGAAAGGTGGGGATGGAGCTCTCAGGAAGTGGCACTGAGCAGAGAAAGAACGGCTGTGCGACAGGGCCCTGGAGGCCCTGGAGTGTGCTCTAGGCAGCGAGAACAGCATGTGCAAAGGTCCTGAGGTAGGAAAGGAGCTGTACTTGATCAGGGAAGGCAGTGAGTGAGGGGACGAGGTGGCCTCGGGGACCCTTGGGCCCTGCTGAGGTCTAAGCTGAGGGCAGTGGGCATCTCTGAAGGGCACTGGATACTAGTGTGGGACCCAAGTGACTTGTGGGCAGGGCCACTAGCAGGGAAAGAGGTTGGGGCAGAGAAGGAGGGTTTGGGGACTTTACTGAGAGGAAGGATGCCTGCGAGGGGCTCAGGTAAAACACGAAGGGTAAGGATTGCATTTTGCTCAGTGATGTTGCAGGCGCCTCTCTCTAGCCTGGCAGACAGGCGGCCACATAGCAGGGAATGTTTGTTTTCTGATGGCCACATTTTAAAAAGAAAAAAAAAGGAACAGCTAGAATTCATTTGAACCACGCATTTAATTTACCCAAAAGATAGTGCATATATTCTCACAGGCACAGGTCATCAGTACAAATATCACAGCCTCCTTGCGCCACTCCTTCAAGATTGTAGTCATCAGACGTGGAGTCCCCAGCTGACACAAACTGTGGCTCAATAGGACTCTTGTGCATTTAATGGAGATACTCTTTTTTTTTCTTTCTGTATTTAAGACAGGATCTACAGGGTCTCAGTTATAGGGGTGCACCACCACTCCCAGTCTCAATCACCGGCTCAGCATGCCCTGGAGGTGGGGCTTGGATGGCACACCAGGGATCGGACCCCAGCTGCTGCGCTCTGCCTAAGCAGGGGCTTTAGTTCACTGAGCTATCAGGCTGGCCCAAGTGGAGATACTCTCAATGTTACTCAGCTTTTTGTTTTCAGTACCGGGGGTGAAACTTGGGGTCCTTGTACTGAGCTACATTCCCAGCCCTTTTTCATCTTTTATTTTATTTTATTTATTTTAAAATAAGAAAAATAAATAAATAAAATAAGGTCTTGCTAAGTTGCCCAAGCTGGGCTTGAATTCACCTCCTATCTTTTTTCCCCAGAATGCTGTGGTTTCATATGTGTGCCACTGTGCCCAGCTTGTCACTCAGTTTTTACCAATGACAATGCAAAGTTCAGCTCCTGGATCATAGGACTGTGTTTTGGTGGCTCAGGTGACCACAGCTGGCCAGGATGGTATGTGTAGTCGAGCGCACAAAGGTCCAGCTGCAGTGGAATCCTGGGGCACCCACATTTAGGTGTGGGCCGTTCATCTGGGGAGGAGGGTGGAACGCAGGCCCTGACCTCCTTGGAGGAATCTAGGATGTGAGTCCTGGAAATGACCACATTGGTGAGGATGGAGCGAGGGCCCAGAGAGGCCTGAGGGAGGTTGCACAGTCAGGCTGTGATGTGGTAACCCCTGGACTCCAGGTAGGTGAGGGGTGCTGCAGGCTGGGGAACATTGAGGTCTCAGCTGGGACTCTGAAGTCAGGAGGAACAGAGTGACAGGTGGGGGTGCTGAGGGGCTATGACCACCTCTCTAGGCTCTCCATCCCCTGAGACCAGGTCCCCATACCCCGGCTATATGACCTCAGCTGCTCTGACTTTTCCCCAGTGACTGGTAGGGACTATAGGGGCTGCTTGGGTCAGCTGAGCCTCAGTGTCCTCCTGGTCTAATGGGCATCTGGGCACATGAGTAACCTGCAGCAAGATAGCACATAAAAGACCTGTCTGCTTCCTTGCAAACTGTATAGAGCTATGCCCATGCACGTGGAGGGCAGCTGGTCTGTCCAGGCTGAGGGACCAGGCCCGCCCCATCTTCCTCTCTAGCCCGTGGAGGGCATGGCTGCCTGCCCAGCCATCCTCCGGGGAGGCCACGTGATCAGGACATGCTCTGCTTCCCATCTGGCCTGGCTAAGAGTCTCTCGATGGTCCTACCCTGCTGTGGCCCTGCCCCCCCCAGACAAGGAGTGGCCATCACAGCCGTCAGAGGCAGGGCTTAGGGGCCCCATGCAGTGGTCCCATTGGTCTTGACCACTCAGCCAGTCAGGGTGAACCCTAGACCTTCTATGGGCATCCAAAGCCACACCTGCCACCAAAGAGGCTCAGAGGAGTAGAGTGTCTACACAGGCCACTTCCTACCCACAGTGAGCAGGGTCCCCAGAATGCCCTGCAAAGCCAAACTTCATGAGGCCAGATCCCCAGGACTTGGTGAGTCCAGGCCCTGAGCAAGCTAAAACTCAGACTGCTGAGAGGAGCCAGGCCAGCACCTTCCAGGGGACATCACAGGTCTTGCAGGGGTTCCCAAGGTGTCTCCTGAGCTGTCATATGGGGGCTGAACACCTTCTCCTTGGCTGTCCCTCGCCTCTTAGCACCTACTCTGTTCTGGGCATTGAAAGGGAATGCATTTGGTCTCTACTCATCCAGGGAGGATGATGCTTTCCCTGTCTCCATGGTGCAGGTGAAAAAACAGGCTCAAATGAGTCCTGGCTCCACCCTGACCCCTGAGCCCCACCTTCCCAGGCCCCTGATGGTGGTGAGGCTCTCTGCTTGGTTTCTCTCCCCTCTGTCTCCTTGCTTTGCCTGCAGCAGCGAGATCCAGCAGCCCCCTGCCCACCAGCTCATGCCAATAAGCTTGAGTCCTGGAAGCAATAAGAAGGCAGACGGCTTGTCCTCTGGTTGCCCCGGAGATGCCAGCCGAAGCTGCCTCCTTGCCCAGCTGCCAGAGCCTCGAGGGGCCATCTATGCCCACATCCGCCAGTCAAGGCTCCAATAATGGAAGCTGGGTGCACTGTCCGTGTCATGGATGAGGATGTGAGAAGTTACGGATGCTGAGGGCATAGCCCCAAGATCCGGCATCTGTTCCACTGGGCTGGGCTGGGCTGGGCTGGGGTAGCTTTTGCTGCCCAGCCTCCAGCTGGGGCTGGGACCTTCCTGTCCCTGCACTCTGGGAGGATCCAGGGGGGCAGGCATGACACCTACCTGGCGCCTGGTCACGGCCTGTGGCAGGAGTCTGGAGAGCTGGCAAGGAGGCTTGGCCCCAAGCCAGCTCCCACCTCCTTAGCAGAAGCCGAGGGCACCCAAGGATGTCCTCCTGGCCGGATTAGCTGTGCCCATGCTCGTAAAGACAGTAAATCGGCAAATTGGCAGGGAGAGGGGCGAGGGCCAGGACACAAGCCCCATTAGCTCCCGTCTCCGGTCTAATTAGCCCTACTATCGTCCTAATTCTCGCTAACCCTGGCAAGTCCACAGCCCTGCTCCCTAGCTCTTCCTGGGCCCCAGTCCTCTGGCCTTCCCACCCTCCAAACACATGATGACTTTCCCTATCAAAACGGGCAATAAAAGCAGCGGGCCCCATTTCTTTTTTCTATTTTGAATTCTGTTAACTGACAATTTAACCTAAAATCCTCTGTATTTCCAGCTTGTACAGCTGTAAATAGAGACTGACAGTTTATTTTCACGTCCAGGCTTGAGGGGGCGGTGGTGGTGGGGAACCCATTTGAAATAAATACTTGCGGGTCCCTGACAGACTCCAGACGGGCCGTTGACGCTGCCTGGCAATCTCTGGGACCTGTCACACTCAGTGATCGGTCTTTTTACAAACACAAACGCTGCTGATTTCTTATCAAATGTAAAACCGGCCGGGCTCTTTCTTAAATGGTTACCACGAGCATGAAATTGACATTGTGAATCACATGTGACACCAGCTTGTCTAAGCTGTAATTGATCGGTGCTCGGGAGCAGGCGCGGCTGGCCCCGAGCCCCCCGGCCCCGCCGCGCCCCCCGCAGCCCTCGGCCGAGCCCTGGCCCCAGCAAATCGTTGTCAATGGGAGAAAACTCTAAGAAAATGCTTGATTCATGTACGTGGCGGTTTTTCCCCCTCTGCGATCCTCCGAGGTGTCAATTCCAATTTCCACGGCTTCATCATTACGCACATCAAACGGCCGTAATTGGCTGCTACAGAAATTTATCCTCCAAAAGGAGAGAGAGAGGGCAGGGGAAGAGGGAGCCGAGAGGACGGGAAATGGTGGTGGTAATGAGATTTTGGAAGCCGCAGTGCCACCCCTGAGGTTGGCAGGGAAAGAGAGGAGAGGCTGGCGCGCTCTCGGGAACGCGGTGGGTCTGGCTAACAAAACACCGTTTGAAAACAAGTCTGGAGGGGTGTGGGTGTCACACAACAGTCGCAAACACACAGCACCCGTTCCAGGAGCAGCCGGCTGCCTTTCACTGCCATGGTTGTCGTCGTCGTCACGGTGACGGCTTCCGGCAGCCCTCACGGCCCCCCTCCCCTGGCTTTACAGTTTGCACAGCTGGAGGCACCAATTCCCGGGCACTGGCCTGAGTCACTGAGGTGAAGGGCTGACTGCTGTTTACCAAAAGGGAAACTGAGGGCGACCTGGGGACCCCACTGCCAGTGTGGAGCTGAGCGTGAGCCTCCTCTTCAGGGATCCATCCCTCAAATCACGGGGCCCCTTTGCTGCAGCAGGACCGTCGGTGTACCTCCATCCACCCACCAACCACCTCTCCTGAGGCTGCTAACCTCAAGGGCCTGGCCACTGAGCTGGAACTGGCTTTTGAGGCTGTGGATCCTCCCTGAGCCTCCCTGGGAGTGAGGACACCTGCCAGGGCCTCAGCCTTCCCCAGCAGGGCTGGCTGCTGGGAGCTGGGCTGGGAGCCCTAGGCTGGCCCACCCTTGGCCCTTGGTCAGGCCTGCTCAGGTCCCAGTGGCGATGCAATTCCCACTGCTACAGGGCCTTGCTGCGCTCCTCTGGGCCGGAGAACAGTCCAGCAGCTCCCTGGGCGAGCATATTTATGTCTCTGTTTTTCCATTTGGATTTTGTGACTGATGAAACAATGATGCTAAATTACACACACAGTGATCATGCCGCCGGCAACCAGCTCAACCTTCCCCAAGCGGATACGCCGCAGCCTCCCTCAGTAGGCGATGCAGGGCACCTGGTCAGAGCCTCACAGGCTCCTTGCTGCTTTTCAGGAAGCACCACTTGGTCTTCCATCGGGAAACTGAGGCTGGCTACAAATCTGTGCCCTGGTGGGCCTGTACCCGCTCTCGAGGGCAGCGTCCCTGTCACAGTACCGCGCAGCCTTCCAGGCCCCTGACAATCCCAGGGAATCTGTTTTCTGGTGTTAAGGTCAGAAGCAGCCATGTTGCTCCAACTACCTGGCTTCTCTCCCCTGGAGCTTGCCATGGACATGTTACCACTCACTATGTTCTCCCTCTTGCCTTGGCCCCTATGAAACTCAGGGTAAAATCACAGTCTGGTCTTAGTGACTGTGTACCCATGACATGTACGCACTTCTGAATGCTGAGCTTGCCTCTGGCTTCTCTCCAGTCATTCGATTTAGTTTTGAGTCATTTTTTCTGTTTCAACTCCTTTAGGGAATGAGGTGGGATGATCCAGCTCGGTGACAGTTTATCAAAGTCTAGAACCTCACAGGGGGTGGTATTGGGGCTACCAGCTAGGTGCTCACCCCAGAGGCTGGAAGCAGGGTGAGTACTTTGTTAAAGGGATACATGGTGCTTGCTAAGATGATACTGGGGTTCTGGGCAGAGGCCACTCCAGTGGGGGATTCAGAGCAGCTCCCAGGGTGGGAGCTATGGGCTAGTGACTTGATGGAGGACTAGCAGGCAAATTCTACCCATTCTGCCATGTTTGTTTGAGAGCAACTTGTCAAGGACACTTCAGTCCTGCCTGTTACAATGGGGCCTCATCCATCACTGATGCTGCATAGAGGGTTGGATGGTGTGGCTTGCGGTGTCCCTCACGGGGGCCTCTTCACTAATGTTGCCACACCCCAGCCATACATGGGACCCATCCCATGGGGGAGCAGCCACCCTCCCCTAGAGAACATGGGACCTGGCCCGCAGGTGTGCTAGGCTTCTCTACAGGCACTGAACAGGGACTCCAGAAGCCCAGGGACAGCTGAGGAACCCCAAGGGAAAGCTGCCAGTGTCATGAGTTCACCCAGAGAAGGCACAGGGGGCAGAGCTGGGTTCAGGAGTCCACTGCAAGGACCCAGTGTGGGGTCCTGGGGACAGATTTGTCCTAAGAGGGTCTGGCTGGTGAGAAAAGTCAGCCAGGATGAGACAGTGGACCTCTAGGGCCTCCAGTGAGTATCCTGGGGGCACCCATGTCCCCCCTGCCTGCTGGCACCTGTAGCAAAGCCGTGCCAGGGTCCACAAGACAAGGAAGGGCTCTGGTTCTGTTGCCTCCCAGGGGGTGTGTGTATGGGGGGGGCACTCTGCTAGAGCCTCCTGTGTGCAAACAGAGTCAACAGGAGTCAGAGTCAGATGAGACAGAACTGGCCTTCCTGGCCCCTCGTTTTCCAGAGCTCTGTCTCCTACGGGAGCCCAGTGAGAAGGCAGATGCTCTTCCCCAGGGCAGCAGCTGCCTCTCTGGCCCAGACCCTGGGGCAGGTGGTCCTTGGACAGGGCTGGGCCCAGCCTGTCCCTGTCCCACTGCCTCCTTCCCCAGGGTGGGCAAGGCAGGCCTGGCATCTTTGAGTGAGTGGGGAAGGGAGGGGGAAAGCCAAAACTTTAAGGTATATGAACTGTGAAATTAAATCGAAATACTCAAATAAGGAATCACATAACAACATAAGCAAAGATGTTTACCAGGGCTTGAAGTTAAATACAGATTTTTTCATAAGCCCAAACACAAAACGCAATAAAGTTCTGTGGAATGTTAAATATAATTTACAGTGGAAAGAATGTTCCTTGCTGTCATAAACTGCAAGCACGATGTCACCATCGGGCCCTGGGAAGTTGAGTTCCACTGGCTGCATGGCAGGACAGCACTGGTGCCCCCTACCCCCCTGGGAGGCCTGCTGTCATCATCCTCTCTTAAGTGACCTGAGGCTGGTCCAGATGCCAAATCTGTACTGCACTAACTCAGAGGAGAAATTGTTCTCAAGTAGAGAAGTGGGCACCATGCCCTCCATGTGTGGAAAAGTTTCTGGCTCCTCTTAAGTCTTGGACTTGGGCCTCACTCATCAACTGGGAAGCCCAGGTGCCACACAGACACCCAGGAACCCTTCTCAGTCTAGGGAGTTCACAGAAAGGAATCCTTGGGTAGTCATTTACATTGTAGTGAGAACTAGCCCTTTGTGTGGCTCTCCCTAGGACAGTGATCTTCCTGTGGCTGTGCATATAGACTAGAGTTTGCTGGTCTGGGAAATCCAGCCTCGGCCAGGTCTGGAGAAAGAAAGGAGCTACGCAGAGCAATACTTGTTCCAGGTCTGCTCTGGTTAGAATCTTGAATTTTCAGCCTGCTAGGCCTTTGGAGAGCAGCCAATCCAAGAGTTCTTGGTTGGGCTGTCAATGCAGAGAGTGGCCCACAGAACAGAGGCACAGCCTGCACACCGGCTGTGTTTGTCTGAGTCAATGTAGATGCAAATACTTTTATGTGTCTCTCTCTTGGGATCCATAACCTCAGTGGGTGCCCCCAGGTGACCCTAGCTCTGCCTCCTGGCCTGCCAATCCCTGGTACTTACTGACTATAGAGAGGGGACCTCTTCTTGCCCCTAGACTTGGAGCTCCCCCTAGGAACATAAGAGACAGGAATGACCTCTCCCTGAGAGCCCTGAGAGTCCCACCGGCCTGGCTGCCCCTCCTGGGGAACCCACCACAGCCTGTCTGTTTCCCCTGTAGCCAGCCTGGCAGAGGACAGGAGCAGGCACATTGGCTCTCAGCAGCCTGTGCACCATGCTCAACCTTGAGCCAGGTGTTTGCAAGGGGCTCCCCAGGAGGGAGGGGGCACAGGCAGGCTCAGTGTTTAGCATCACAGCCCAGCACATGTCCCAAGGCTGGGCCCATGAGGTGGATGCACAGGAGGCCAAGCAGTCTCCCTGTGTGCTGCTGTCCAGCATCTCCTTTCACCCCAAGTCACCCCCAGAGCCAGTGCTCTGTCCTCACCTAGCTGAGGGCTCACAGGGCCTGGAAACCCAGTGCTGGCCTCTGCCCTGCCCTCCCCCTGGCTCCATGTCCATCTCCTGTGCACGCAGGTGGGCGTCCATCCATCCACTCACCATGCATATGGAATGCCAGGCTCTGGGATCTGGGGACCCAGAGGACCAGATGTGGCCCCTACCCCCAGGGGCTCCCATTCTGAGGGGGAGCAGACAGAAGAACAGTCACAGGGGTGGGGGTGACTGCCCATGCGGCCAATCGACTTCTGTCCTCATCAGCTGGGCCCCAGGGAGGGACTGGGCCCAAGATGGGCCACCTGGGTCCCAGGGCCTTGGGGGTCCTCTGGGACAGGCCTGTCAGGGCTGACTGTGTCTAGCCCAATGGGCAGCTCCTGGCCCCAGGCCCTGCCCCCTCCCTGCTTCTCCCAGCGCCCCTCTGCAGGGCCAAGTCACCTGGTCTCTCCCTGGCTCTTCAATTTGCAGGAGGCCTATGGCATTTCTCCAGACTCCCAGCCTCCCTAATTTATGTGCTGCTGCAGTGGGGAGTATTTTCTTTAAAAACAGGATGGATGTGAGAAAAAAAACAATGCCCCAAAACCACACTTAATGGGTGGGTCGGCTGGCTCGTTAGCACTGAATAATCGAGCTTCAACCACACCGTTGGGAAACAAAAATAAACAACACACACAGAGAGAATCAGAGTGGGAGGCATCCATGCTTGGAGGCCAACCCAGTACCAACCCAGCACCCTGTGCATAGTCCCTGGGATGGCCTCAGTCTGGCCACCTCTTCTGGGGACCCACCCTGGGAAAGGTCACTTGAGGGTGGCTCCCCAGAGGACAGGGCCCCCGGCCGCTCCCAGGAAGGAAACCCTTGGGGTGAACCTAATTCCTGCTGGTAATTTAAGCTTGCCTCTTCCTGCCCTGTCCTCAAGAAAGATGGAGAACAGCTGGTCATCACGCTTCTTCCAATAAATCCCATCAGGCTGTGCTGCTGGGAGTAGGGGTGAGAGGCACTGGGCATGGGTAAGGAACCCCGGGGCACCCCATCTTGCTGGAGGCAGCCAGACAGGACCCAAAGCCTGAGAGGAACAGTGGATCTCCTTCTGGTCACGTTCCATTCTTCAGGAGGGAAGGCCCAAGTGGAGAGCAAAGCCTAAGTGGCCCCCACTCGCTGCTCCCTTTGTGTGGAAAGTGGGGTGTGCAGTGCAGGAGGAAGTGTTGGGTCCTGGGGGTGGGGAACAGCGTCGGATTCTTTGTGCAGCCAAGTTCCAGGCGCATTGTGTACCGGCCGAACTTCAGCTCACAATTTGGGATTAGAGCAATCCGAGTATTTTTCTGCATGCCTGCCCGCTCCCGGGCGCCCAGAGCCTGCTGGGTAACTGCCTATTATCCACTGGTTCCACTCCAGTGCCCTCCCCAATAAAACTTTTCATATCCTTATAAACGAACTCGATTGCCGTGTTATAAACATTTACACTGTGCTAACAGATCATCTCCGCACATCAGAATTGGCTAAATTCCCTTTTCCAGATGAATATATTGAAGGAGATTAGAGATATGATAGCTTTTCAGATTGCTGAACCCAGAGAAATTAGTTTAGTGAGCATTTACAGAGGCTAAATTGGAACCATTAAATAGTGGATTAAATTGATGGCACTTTCATTGTCTGTCCTTCGGTACCGCTGTAAAATCAATTAGCCGTCACCAGCCCATTCTCCATACAGGGAGATTGTTGTGGTCCCTGGAAGCTGATGCAAAATCTCCCAGCGGCAGAGGGGTGCGAGAGCTCACCTATTAGGTGCATGGCATGAAATAGCATCAGAACCTGGGGCTGCAGGAACGTGTCCTTCAACACCTGCACCCAGCTCTGCCAGGACTGTGGCCTCGCTGGCCTCGCCAGGCTCCGCAGGACTGCAGCGAACCCTCATCGGGCTGCAGGGACAGGCAGGTTCCTGGCCTGGCTGGTGGGAACCCTATTCTCCCCTCAAGTGGCTTGGAGTGTCAGGCCGAGGAGGAACCAGCTTGAGGGCAGAGGGGGAACACCAGAGCCTGCAGATTTTTGTCATCAAGGCTCTGTGCTAGGGGCTGACATTGTGCCAGGGCACAGCTCTTGGGGCCAGGCACTATTTTGTCCCTATTTTCCTTGGACAAAGAGGCATCGAGGACCAGGAGGATGGAATACAGATGCATCCCCAGCCAGGTGAGTCACCCCAGGTGGGCCCTGGTGAGGGTTGCATGGGGGACCAGGGAGCGCCCCATCTTGTGGTAGCACCCCTGTGTATCTGCAAAGTTTCCTGCAGAATTTAGAGTGATCTGTGCAAGAATTTAGGGCTACAAGCTTCTACCCCTACCTGCACTGATGGGAAAGCTGAGGCCTGGAGAGGAAAAGTGAACTAGGCTCATATATATAGTAAATGGCTGCAGGATTCCTAATAACCCAATTTAGGAGTTGTTTGATTTGATTCCACCTGAGAGGCTGGGCACCCCCCACATCAGGGCACCACTCCATCTGTGCTTCCATAACTCCCCATCCCCCTGTGGACATGCCTTCTCTATCCCTGAGGATGGGCGTACACAGTCCAGAGGGCAGCTGGGGCCTGAGTTGGGGAAAAGGGTCACTGCACAGTGCTGCAACCCACAGAGCCTCACCCAGCTGGTCCTGATGGTGCACACTTGTGATCCCCACATTCTGGAAGGCTGAGGAGGAAGACCACAAGTTCAAGCCCAGCTTGAGCAATTTAGCAGTTTAGTGACCCTATATCAAAATTTTAAAAAAGAGGGCCAGCAAGATAGCTCAGCAGATGAAGTGCTCACTTAGGCAAGCACAGGGGCCAGGGTTCGATCCCTGACACTGCATGCCAAGCTGGCCTTGCTGGCATCCCCAGGTGCACTGAGCCAGTAATGGAATCCAGGCATGGTGGCATGCACCTATGATCCCCAGCACTAGGGAGGCTGAAAACAGGAGGATCACCATGAATCCAAGCTGTGTAGTGAAATCCTGCACACACAACACACACATACATACACACACAATAAAATAAAATAAAATAAATAAAGGGGAGGGGAATTGAACCTAGTTCTTGCACTGAGCTATAAAGGGAAAGGGAAGAAATGCTCTCTCTCCAAGAAGCCTGCCCTCTTCCTTTCTCTTGGCCCTCAGACCTGGCAGGCCCAGCCACCTTGCCAGGACCCCCAGAGGAGCCTGGCCCTTTCAGGACCCAGCTCCAGGAAGAAAGGAGCGGTGGGATGGGCATGGGGCCTGGCCCCGACACTGGGAAAGAAGCACCTTGACCAAGAGCTCCATCTACAGACGTTTGGATAGCGCTCTTGTGTGAACTGCTTTGTCCCTCTTGCCAACCCAGGAAGGTCACCAGCTCTATTTTGCAAACCAGGAAGAGGAAGAGGGTGGGAAGGCAGTGATCATGGCTGGGCTGAGAGGCTAGAGACCCAGCCACCTCCTCCAAGCCTGCCATCCATCCCTGGTGGGCCCCAAGCCACCAGCCCCGTGTGCACTTGTCATTGGGACTATACCACACTGCAGTCCTCCCCAAGTGGGCGGGCTGGACTACAGAGGTCTGGAGAGGAGGGTTCAGGCATCCCAGGGCCCAGGAAACTCCATGCAGGCCTGGCATGGAGGCTCTCTGAGCCAGATGTCTGTGTACCTGTCCACATGGGGCTGTGACCCTGATACACCTTCCCTCCTCTGCACCCCCTGCAGGTAGTACCTGTTCCCATTCAGCAGCTTCTGGCTGGCAGGGGTTCCCTGTAACCTGGAACTCCCACTAGAGTCCAGGAGAGAAGCTAGGTGGAGTGAGTACCCTCTCAGCTCTTCCTGGGCCTGTGGGCACCACCGATGGCTGGGGACATCTATGTGGGCTGATATCCCTGAGTTGTGCCTGACTGGAGGGTGCCCTCCACCTGGTCCTCCACGATGCCATACTGCCTGTGTGCCTTTCAGAACCAGCCCTAAGCCAGCTACCCCTTATGGATTTCCGCTGGACAAGGGTGGTGGGGGCAAGCTGCTAGGCAAGGTGCTGAGCTGCCCATCCTGGGAAGAGTAGAAGCTCCTGGCAGACAGAGCTCAGCTTGGGTGGAAAGGCCCAAGCAACACAGGCAGACACATGGGGGCAGGGGCTCCTAGACCCTTGCTCCCAGCCCCCACAGCGTCCCAGCACCCGCCTTGTCCTCACCTCCCTGACCCCTGACCCTTGGCTGCTCAGAACTGATGGTCCCCGTTCCAGCAGATTAGCACCCTCCCCCAAAATAACACAGCACTATTTCATCTGAACACAGAGGCTGGGCAGGGGGCCTCAGAAGCTGAAAAGGCCCTGATGTTGGGGGGCAGCAGAGGGAGCACAGAGGATGGTACAGGCTGGGGGTCACTCTGCACAGGGTGGGGAGCTCAGGAAATCCAGGTCAGAGGCCACTGCACAAGGCTTTACCTTAGCACCAGGGGAGGCCAGGCCCAGTCGGCAGGGGCTTCGCCTGGGGACTGCAGGGAGTCTCCACCTTCCTTCAAGTCCTCCTGTGACTTTGCACTCTCTGGAGCTCTAGGAAGGGTCTGGTGACTCAACTTTGTAGATGAAGAAAGGGAGAATGTGTCCAGGGCCCCAGGTTACAAGCTCAGGCATCCGGACTCCCGGTGGCCGAAGACCATCTGGCCCTATTCACCTTTGTCACATGTGAGCACAGCGGCCCAGAGAGGGGTGAGAACAGCTCAAGTTCACACAGGAAGTTGGTGGCAGCAATGAGGGCTATGTCTCTACCCTGGTCCCCAAAGCCCTCTAGCCCAGGCCCATCTTCCATGACCGTTGCGGCTCACTAGGCTGGGCAGATAAAGTTTCTGGCCAGCTGGGGTCAGGTGTGGGGGACTGGGAGGGGCATGGCAGCAGGTGAGAAGGCCATCCAGGGGACATTCTCACGACAGACGGTGACCCAGCCTGCCCCAGCTCTCCCTGCCCGCCCACCACTGACAACTGATATTCAGGGTGAGCTAAGTGGTGTCACTTGGGGCCCAGGTGTAGCAGAGAGGCCCCAAGAGGACCTGGGCCCTGTCCTAGGTGGTCATGCTGGACTCCATCCTCACTACCTGGCACCCAGCTTCTATCTGCATGTTGGGAGGACAGCCCTGTCCCCAGACACCCCAGGGTGGTCCACAGAGCCACAGAGGAGGACGCCAAGCAGTTGAGCTGGAAGCCTCAGTCAGTGACTCACCAGGTAAGCAATTTTGTCCTCCTGAGCCTCAGTTTCTCTTCTTGATAATGGGCTGAGTCCCCTGTCCCAAAAGGCTGCGGAAAAGAGAGGGAGAAATATGGGACTCCAGGCGGGCGGAAGATGAGAATTCAAGGTGTGTTATCCTTGTCACGCTTGTCACAGGGGAACCTCATGCTCAGTCCCTGGGAACATCCGAGCCAAGCAGTGGGGTCTGGGGCCTCATGGAGACTCTCATCACCTGTGCGCCGGCTGCCACTGGGGGCAGCGGTCATCTGCCATGATGAATGGCCAATGGCAGCAGCTTTGAAGGCTGAGGCCCAGGCAGAGGCTCTGAGACAGGGAGAGGAGAGGGCTGGCGCCTCCAAACAGCACCTGCCTGTCTCTCTGTCTACTCTGTCGCAGCCACAGTATCCCACTTCTAAAGGGGGGGACACTTGCTGAAGGGGGTCTAAGAATGTCCTTCAGCACATGGGTGGAGGGAGGGAATCCAGGCTGGATGGACACCTAGGATATGCCCAGCCACAGTCAGCCCACAGAGGGGCCTGGCCCGGGGTTCCCTGAAGGTTCCCCAAGCTGCATCCGGGTCCTGAGCTAGAGCAGTGTTGTTGGGCAAAGAGAGAGATGTGCACAAGAATGGAGCCCACTGGGGTCATCTTCAGTGCCAGCCACCCTCCTCCCCTCCTAGCAAGAGGCTGCATATGTTTGTTTGAAAAAGCTTGCCTACTCCTGCAATGACTGGGGCTATTTGGTGACACCATTGCTGTTCTGGGCCCTGGGTACCTGTCACTGACCTCGTTTTTTAAGGATGGAGTCTCTTGGCGTCTGGGCTCAGGAAGGAAGCCATTTGGCCACAAAGCATTTTCAGAACCAGAGCTTGGGCAGGATTAGTGGTAAAGACAGAGCCAGGATGTAGTGAGAAACAATGGGCCCAGCCTCTCAAACCACCCTCCCTAGACATTTGTTAAAATTTTAAAAAACTTTTTGGTAATGGTAAAATATACACAATACAAAATTTACCAACTTACCCACTTTTCTTTGTTTGTTTGTTTGTTTGTTTGTTTGTTTTGAGACAGCATCTTGCTATGTGATCCAGGCTGGTCTTGAACTCACTATGTAGCCCAGACTGGCTCAGACTCACAGTGGCCTCCTGCCTCAGCCTCTCAAGTATTGGAATTAAGGTGTGCAGCACCACCCCTGTCTGTACTATATTTTAGTTATTATTTTAAAAATTATTTATTTATTTATTTTTTTTGCAGAACCAGGGATTGAACTCAGGCCCTTGTGCTTACCAGGCAAGTGCTTATTCT